>JAMZEH010000041.1:2965963-3115963 GCA_024699665.1 Ostrea denselamellosa
GTCCCAAATTTGAATCCCTTGGAGGAGGGGGGGTGGAGTGTAAGCAAATCCATTCACAGTGGTTTAATGCCCCAAGTCGCCTTGTAGTTGATAACAATTTGAGTGTTTCCGGGGAGGGGAGAAATTGGGGTTAAGATTACATCAATTGCATCACTAAAATGAAAAACAGGAAATACCCACAGGATTTGAATTCCGAACATTCACCGATGTTATTCACTGTCAGTATAAGCAAGTACTATCTTCTGCACCTATTGCCTTCAAATTTTGTAGATGGTAGCACTCGCAATATTCTCTGTGTGTAGAATTAGTAGATATATGTATGCATATATTATATTACCTTTTCATAAATATCTCGGTGGTGACAATGAAAGTTATGTCATATCAGAATTTAAAAAATATATCTATTCGGTTCATTCATCAATCTCGCCGACAGATGAATAAATTTTTGACAAAAAAGCATCATTTCTTGTGTACTTATTTTCCAGTTCCAGTGGCGGGTCCAGGATTTCAGGGGGGGGGGGGCGGGGGGGGGGGGGGGGAGGGGGGACATGTGAGAGTCAAGTAATAGCCAAAATACTCCACAGCCATTTTGGGTGCCAGACATTATTTTGTAAACTTGCGGTGAAAAAAAAGTGAGGGGGGGGGGGGGGGGTAGGGGTTAACCCTCCGCCCCTAAACCCGCCACTTAATACAACACTGTACAAACACAGAAAATCGAATCAAGCAAAGAGAAAAATAAACTCGAAAAGAAAAACAGGTCCTAAACTTACAAAATGACCAGTATTGTGATATCTTGGTCAGGTGTCTAGATATCCCAGATGTTCCTACAAGGGCTCTTAAACAACAGTTTAGGAATAAAAACATACAGTCTGTTGTTATAAGGTCTTGATGATATTTTCAAGTTAATTAAACCGCGGATGTAATTAAAAATTCGTCGCTGCGTAAATGATGGCAGATTGTTTTTGAGTCGTTAACAAAAATAATTACTAACATCCCAGCTTTATTTAATTTTAACATCCTCAATTGCAAATCATTTTATTTCTGTGGTTTATATGATCCACATATGTTTAATTAATTTTTTTCTCTCTCTCTCTCTCGTTGCAGACTATTTACGTGAACAATGTTGTTTGCAGGCGGATTTTTAAGAAAAAATGAAGGCAGTTGTCCTCAGTATAGACCCATATTTAGCACCAATAGTTTAATTTCACCTTCAAAATTTAGTACTTTAACACAGCAGGACATTGTTCCATGGCTTTCGAACCAGGGACAGGCGGTTTTCTCAAGGCTCCGCGGGTGGCATCGTCACAAACTTCGGGCAGTGTACTCTACAGGAGGAAGCGGGGTAGACTGGGACTGTGGCTTGAGACGATCAATCTATTCATTCTGTGTATACACATATCGATCATTCTATTCATTCTGTGTATACACATATCGCTTTTGTGGTCTACGTCTTTTCTTGCTGTGCGAGAGTCCAATGACGATCATATTCATTAAGTGCAGTTGTGCAACAGAGATTTAAAATGTCATTTAGAGCACCAAATTTGCTATTTTTTGTATGCTTGTTTGATATGTTCAATTAAGAGGAAATTAAAAACTATAACTATTATACCAGATATGATTTATTAATGTTTTCTTTGAAAATATATCTCGGTGATATGCCGGGGACGTGTGGAATACTGTAATCTCATGTATGTATGGCAATACTATATCCTCATGATCTGATTTATTATCAAGAAATAATTTTTGCGAACGTTGATTTTCATTTTATATACCTGTTAGTATACTGTATTCAACATTCTCCTCAACTCGAGAATTTTTCCTCCGCTAGTAGGCTCGAAAAGTTCTTGCAAAAAAAAGGGTGCTTTACAGAAAGAAAGACTCGGCGTGTAGGCTTCGCCAGTCCAATTGTCTAAAGAGAATGCCATAGAGGCAGACTAGGGTGGGATGAATTTCACAATAGTAGTGGAGCCCATGCTCACCATAACTATACATATGGTTTTTCTTCAAGGTGTTGCAGGGGTGAAGATTTTTCATTACATGAGGCCATAAAGCCCCAGTCTTAGCACATGATCCAAGGGCCTTTTTAGTAGAGGCAGCATTGCTTTTTATACAAACTAGTTGTGTGCTAATTGTAGGAGTGTTTTATGTACCCTTTTGAAAGGGGGAGTGGGCGACATATTTGTTTGCACCTGTCAGTCGGTTGGTAGGCAGAGTGTTCTCCACTTAATTTCTTGCGAACCCCTTGCTTGAAAAATACCGAACTTAGTATACTGGTAGCCCTTTAAAGCGTAGATGACCTCCGTTGATTTTGGGGTCACAAACTCAACGGTTTTCTCTGTGGAGAGCCAAGTTATAAACTCAAATAATTGAAGACATCTTTAATTATTTGAAGATGGCAACATTTGAGTTTAGTGGATCTTATTTTAATCAGATTGGACATCATATATTGTAGACATCAAACTGGATGCACCCTAAGGAATAGATAATCCGCATTGACAAGGTCAAGGACAGTCGAACTACTCCAAACATCAGAAAATATGTACAATATCTCGAGGTTGTCGTCAGCGACAATATGTATGATAGTTATTATATGTACATGCGATGTTGCAACAGGCACTGACCCATATATCTTGAGTATGAGCATGATTTACTGAAATAAGTTTCGAGTTTCTTTTGGTTTTTTCTTACACACACAGAGAGAAACTTTGATAATCTTCTCTGACAGTGGTTTGTTAAAACAATTATATTTTCATATTAAACAGATGCTGAATTGAAATTTATCTTTAGACTATCAAATATATTTAATGACTATATCGAAATGGACGACAATACTTACAGCGAGGTGATACACATCGTCGCCGACGACAATCTGTACGTCACAAACCCTAAGGAGTAGATGATCTTTATCCATTTTCAAATTCAAAGGTCAGTGGTCAAACTTTTTGCACATAAAAAAGTATTGTCCACTCAATATTCTGAGAACCTTCGCTGGACAGAGCTTCAAACTTAATACACTGGTACGTATCCCTCAAGTAGATGACTTCTATTAATGTTGAAGTTACAAAGATCGTCAGGGGTCAGGCCAGCGGTTAAAGTACTTAGACACAGGAAAATATTTGATAAATATCAAACTTGGTAAACTTGTATCCCTTTTTTTTTTTTACCATGACATTCTCAATCAAAAATTGATCTTTTTTTTTTCTTTTTTTTTTTTATAAAATATTTATTGCTATATCAGGAAGGGGAGAGTTAAGCTTTTCTTTATAAGGTCACGACCCTCTCCCTTGCACCAGATCCCCTGAACCATTGGGGCTCTGTATTTTACAATTTTGGTCAAAGGTTCTCTTATTGTGTTTTAAGTACAAAATGCTGTAATATGATGTTCATGAGTCTTTTAAAGATAAAAACATCTTTACTATATGAACCATAAAGCTCATTCTGGCTATATACAGTCTGTATGCTTGGTGTCCTAAATGCATCATTTTTATACATTCTGACCCCAGTCCTCCTCCAATGTCAAAGAAATTCACATTTTTAGTTCATTTAACTCGATGTTCCATACCAAATTATGTTCAAATGTTAATGTACAACAGACAGCAGAGGACATCCCAATAGATTACCTGAAGGAGTCGGGCAAGCTAAATATAAAATTTAACCAAAATAAACATTACAAATGTGCTGGAGAGAGGAATTATCTTTGGTTAATTTGTCATACAAAGAAATTGAACATACTGGAAAGAAAAACACATCTATTTATTTTTACGTAGAAAAAAATTTATTTTCTAAAATACTTTTTGTTGACAATAACTTATATGATATGAAGCATTAGAAATATATTATGATTATGACATTTCAACTACGTCAGTGATCATTTTGTATGACAATAAAATTGCATAAACTTACATACAATATACAACAAACAAAAAAACTGTGATATGGATTACTGAATGTATCCTGAAAATGGTATCATATGTACTAACTCAAACCGAGCAAGGATTTCTATTGGGAGGAAAAAAGTACCACAACCCCAGCTAGTTCATGAGTAATGTAAAATCATTCACAGGCTGCTCAAAGACAATGACATGATCTTGTTTAGAGGAGTATGTTCATAATCTGATTCACACTTTTGCATATTGCTTTCACATACCTGGTAATTTAAAATAATATTGAAAATGTCAAAACCTCCTTGGACGTCTGTAGAACACAATGGCCCACCATGGGTAAGAAATGTTGTTTTAAAGGAAAACATTAATGTTTTGCGAGTATTTTTGAGTTTTTTACAGAAGAAAATTACTGTAATTAACTTTTAAAAAATGGCCTTATTGATATATAATAACACAGTCCTGCGGAAGCGACAATTTAAACTTTTGGCATGGTGAAAATGCTTGCATAAAGACGCATCTGAAGAAAGTTTTTCACATGAAATCAGCCATTTTCAAAAATAAGCTACAAGCATACTAGGACTAACACAAATGGACATGATCAATGCTACATGTGCTGGCCAATGGCCCATTACAAAACAAAAATTTGTCCTTTATTTTCCCTCGTATAAACTACACATGCAATGAGTCGTGATAGAAAATGTATATAGCACTGAAATGTACAACAGGTAAAACACAATGTCTGGTTATCACAGTTTGTTTACATTGTGCAGATTACCATGACAATGACATTTAGTCACATGACTGACTTTCACTTACACATGGATATTGGGTGACCTCGATATAGATTAGTGTCATAAGAGACAGTTGGACTGGTTAAGGCAAAAATATAACATAAATTAACCCATTTACAATGGATTATGCAATACAAAAAAACACTGTATAAAACATTTACACAAAAAAATTTGATTTTGAGTCGTGTTTAATATGAATCTCATACTAATGTGTAAAAAATGAGTATTTTTCTATCTAAAGTTTCAAAATTGTGCACAATTAAATTTAATCAATTCATGATTAGCAATTTGGAGTATACAAATTGACAATTATTGAGTTTGGTTTCTTTAATTTTTTACAGATTCATAAATTTTCCAATAAGTAAAAATCACTCATAAATTTTCTGCACTTTTTAAATCAAAATTTTTTTTTCATTATTATTTCTAGGAATAGCATATTAGCTAAAGACCCACTATTAGGATCAAATTATTAAGACATAAAATTTTCACAACTTTATCCCCATCAGTCTGAATCATCCTCATAATTATTATACATGTCTGCTAATTTCGAGAATTTCGGTCCCCATTCATTCAGGAAGTCGTAGTCTTGGTCTCCTCCTGAGGATGTCGTATTTAGCGAACTCAGGGACCCTGCATCACTTCCCTCTCCCTCATACTGGAAATCACGTAGTGTGTCGTGGGGCGGGGCATCGGGGTCATCATTTGCATCATCTAGGCGATCTGTGATAAAGTCACCGATAGTGCCCCCTGGCTGACCAGCTGCATAACGGAAAGGAAACACACAGTAACAAACGTTTTTTCCATCATTCAGGGCAATGCATGGTCAACAAAACCCAATAACATTCATTAAGTACTTTTAAATTACAACTTTATCAGTATGATTAATGAGAAACTTGTCATGAATTTTCAGATCCAAAACTGTACCATAAAGTTTAATTTTTTAATAGCTATCAAACACTATTATTCATCACTTTATCTAAACAGTCATGTAGTTTTGGTTATCAGTATTTTCTAAAGAAATGAATTTCATTTTAGAAAATATCTGAGGGCATGAACTGTGATGCTTTATGCCAGCATACTCCACAAAGCATGTTAAAAAAAATGAAATTTATTTTTTATATTTGCATTTTATTTTCTGTCAGAATATTGCCAGTCATCAAAATAGTCATACTGTATTTATCAAGATTCAAATGCACATTGTGCACTTTCATGAAGAAATGACAATGAAGATTGGTGAAAAATATTTAAAGTGACTGTACTGGCGTAATATCACCATATAACGATACCATGCTACAGAGTACTAAAACTATTGGAAGTGAATGTACTATTGAGAGTACTTACATTTCAGAGGACGGCTGTGAGAGGCCACAATTGGTTTATCCATCCTTGTCATGTCTGCTGGCTTTCTCAGTCGATTTATATCATAACCTTCGTGATCATCCTCACCTGATTCAGAAACAAGATTGCAAGTGTCACATCAAAACTTCACTTACTTACATCGATCATCAGATACCGAGTGTTCTAGAGAAAAGTCAGCTACCACAGTTAATTTAGTTAATGATAATTCATTTACTGGTTACCCCAAGGTGACACGATTCCATGCCTGTGAATCAAAATTACGTCCCTTGGCTGCCATTTTGGGAGGGGAACCAACTTTTCCCCTCTGTCCACTACCTGTCTAAGCATACTGCAGGAATTTCAGAAAAGCATCTCTACTAAGGGACAAAGTGGCAATTCAAAGTTATTTATTTCATTACTTAAAAAATCATTGGAGGCAAATCTTGAAGAGGCCAATTTTGGAAAAATTGGTTTGTAGCCAAGGGACATAACGTTGATAAAATGTTAATCCATCTATCATAACAAAGACTTGGAAGCAAAAATGTTAAAACAGAGACCCATGGGCCACAACACTCATTTGCGTAATTTCAGCCCTGCTGTTCCTTAGAAAAGTTTTAAGAAGATTTTCCCCGACTTTATTCTCATAAAGTTGGACCCCATATTGTGGCCCCATAGGTTTCTAAATCCACACAATATAGGGGTGCTCCAATATCAATATGAAAACATCAGGTCTTGTTACAGAGAGGAAAGTGTTGTTTCCTGTATACAACAAGTATTATGTAAAATTTGAACCAACCCCCCCCCCTTTTTTTTAGGCCAGTCTTAAACCTGGGTCCTTAATTTGAAAAATAATTTGAATCCACACATCTTGGGAATTTTTGCAAATTAATGATTCTGTTGTAGTTTTGAAGATTTTTTTTTCCTATTCTTTAATCTCCTAATGTGTCCCCACTTATAGCCCCAGGGCATAGATTCAAACAAATTTGAATGTGCATTATTTGAGGATGCTTACGTGTCGATATTACTAATCTTTTAAATGACTCCACCAAATTCTCATTTCTTAATTATCTCCCCTTAGAAAAGGGGTATGACTTTTCTTTTGAATAAAATTGAATCCCCTTCACCAAAGGATGCTTTGTGGGAAGTTTGGTTGAAAATGAACCATTGGTTCTGCAGAAGTCCAAAATGTTAAAAGTTTACAGATTGACAGATGAATGCAGTTGTCCTGCCTCGTGTGAGCTATAAAAAGTAAGTCAGTCATCAGGAATTCAAATTGTTGTTTTATATTCACAGCAAAATGAACAGGTCACAAGATAGGACTGAGACGATTCAGGGTTAGCTCGGTTCCATTGGTTTTTATTAAGATCAGCATGATTCCTTATTTTGATTCGATTCATTTTAGATGCAATTTATCCAATGGCAGTACAAAAAATTAACATTTACATTGTATAATGAGTATTATACTTAATTTTATCTACATCTTATATAACTATATGTCATCATCTTTATACATCATATTTATTTACAAATGTATATCATGATTATTGACAGAGTAAAGAAAACATTGACAGTTTATTAAAATTTGATCTATTTAATAAATGTGCAGTATGATTTCTTTATTATTAAACAAATTTATAATCGATCTAAACTGATATTGTTTTCTATTTCAAAATTTATCCTTTATTGATTTACTTTTCTATTATATTAACTGTCAAAACATTTAAGCTGTGTCATTATCTATGATGCTGTTTTCGCCCCAATACGGACAGAAATGCTATATGTCATGTAAAAATAAACTTCAATGACCTTGCAGATCATATTCTGTTGGTGAAAAGGCTAAATTCCAACACAGTAGTAATTTAAATCTCTGCATGAAAATCCACAATTACAGCACATCTCTTGGACACCATATTTGTTGTTTTAGACATATATGATATTCTGAATTGAACCAAAATCCACAATTCTTAATTGGTGCATCGAATTGAAGGGCAAGAATCACGATGCACCAAAATTTTAGATGCACAGACCAGCCCAATCACAATCAGAAAACAATTAATCAATAAATGTTCGTTATTAGATATTGTAATTGTTAATATATACTTCATTAGAATAGTGGTTAAAAGTCATGGGACCAGTCTGATACTGATGCAGTTTAAACAAACTTAAACTTATTTCTCCTTACCTGCGCCATCCTCGTCATAATCTACAATATTTTCACGAATGTCGTAGTCTTCCTTCTCATAGTTCATTATATTTTTCTGATCAGCTTCCCTTTGTCGACCTTTTATAAAGAGGAAAACCACGATTGCCACCACAACTAAATGAAGAAAAAAAAAAATCCCAATAAAACACTATAAAGATTATGAAAAAAACCTTTTAGCACTTCAACCAACATTCTTTTTATTACATGAATTATGAAATTAAAACTGATCCAGCAATTACATACAGTAAAACACAGTTAGAAGGTATGCAAATAATGAATTCCCTGTTACAGCAAAGTAGTTTTTTATTTAAGGTACTTTTAAAGTGTGTTATGAATTTAGCGGAAATAATTAAATGAATGATCTCCAGTGCTTCGCTTTATGCATGTTTTAATGAAATGACTTTTTTTACTGATAACATTTTAATGCACCACATTTCATTTTTAACATGCCATAACGTAGTATTTTTTAAAACTCCATGAAATATAGCCTATTCATTGTTTTATATTGCATTGAATAAATCTTATACATGGAAGTAATGATTTCTTGAATAGATATTTACCAAAATTAATCATATGTAGTCTGTTTCGATTTTTAACACTCTCACTCCCGAACTTGTCCACACATTAAAAATCGGGGAGATTCACATTACTAAAGAAAGTTTCTAAATATGCATCATGGAAATTCTCTGGGACGATATTCCAAATCTTTGAAAAAAATCTTAATTAATATTGAAACAGATGACGTGTATACTTACTGATGGCTAGTATTATGATACCAATGACCAGCCCAATAACCCAGTCCGAGTTCCCTGCATCAGTCACAATGGGTTCTTTGTAAACGTTACACAATCGCCCACTCATGTTGGAGGAACAAATACATTTATAGCCAAATTCTGTGTTAGATTTGTCAGATATGCAGGTGGCCTTATGGTGACAAGGCGAATTCTGGCAGTAGTCAATGAACACACAGGTGGCTCCAATTTCTTGGTGGTGTGGTGGGCACCTGAAAGATGGACAATCCTTATAAATCTAGTGGTCAAATCTGTGTAAAGTCTAATGAATATCTACATCCTTATAAATCTAGTGGTCAAATCTGTGTAAAGTCTAATGAATATCTGCATCCTTATAAATCTAGTGGTCAAATCTGTGTAAAGTCTAATGAATATCTGCATCCTTATAAATCTAGTGGTCAAATCTGTGTAAAGTCTAATGAATATCTGCATCCTTATAAATCTAGTGGTCAAATCTGTGTAAAGTCTAATGAATATCTGCATCCTTATAAATCTAGTGGTCAAATTTGTGTAAAGTCTAATGAATATCTGCATCCTTATAAATCTAGTGGTCAAATTTGTGTAAAGTCTAATGAATATCTGCATCCTTATAAATCTAGTGGTCAAATCTGTGTAAAGTCTAATGAATATCTGCATCCTTATAAATCTAGTGGTCAAATTTGTGTAAAGTCTAATGAATATCTGCATCCTTATAAATCTAGTGGTCAAATCTGTGTAAAGTCTAATGAATATCTGCATCCTTATAAATCTAGTGGTCAAATCTGTGTAAAGTCTAATGAATATCTGCATCCTTATAAATCTAGTGGTCAAATTTGTGTAAAGTCTAATGAATATCTGCACATCTCTTACTCTTTTGCACAGTATATATGTACATCACTTACTCTTTTGTACAGTATATATGTACATCACTTAGTCTTTTGTACAGTATGTATTTACATCACTTAGTCTTTTGTACAGTATATATGTACATCACTTAGTCTTTTGTACAGTATATATTTACATCACTTAGTCTTTTGTACAGTATATATTTACATCACTTAGTCTTTTGTACAGTATATATGTATATCACTTAGTCTTTTGTACAGTATATATGTACATCACTTAGTCTTTTGCACAGTATATATGTACATCTCTTACTCTTTTGTACAGTATATATGTACATCACTTAGTCTTTTGTACAGTATATATGTACATCACTTAGTCTTTTGTACAGTATATATGTACATCACTTAGTCTTTTGTACAGTATATATGTACATCACTTAGTCTTTTGTACAGTATATATTTACATCACTTAGTCTTTTGTACAGTATATATGTACATCTCTTACTCTTTTGTACAGTATATATTTACATCACTTAGTCTTTTGTACAGTATGTATTTACATCACTTACTCTTTTGTACAGTATATATGTACATCACTTACTCTTTTGTACAGTATATATGTACATCACTTAGTCTTTTGTACAGTATATATTTAGATCACTTAGTCTTTTGTACAGTATATATTTACATCACTTAGTCTTTTGTACAGTATATATGTACATCACTTAGTCTTTTGTACAGTATATATTTACATCACTTAGTCTTTTGCACAGTATATATGTACATCTCTTACTCTTTTGTACAGTATATATTTACATCACTTAGTCTTTTGTACAGTATGTATTTACATCACTTAGTCTTTTGTACAGTATATATGTACATCACTTAGTCTTTTGTACAGTATATATGTACATCTCTTACTCTTTTGTACAGTATATATGTACATCACTTAGTCTTTTGTACAGTATATATGTACATCTCTTACTCTTTTGTACAGTATATATTTACATCACTTAGTCTTTTGTACAGTATGTATTTACATCACTTAGTCTTTTGTACAGTATATATTTACATCACTTAGTCTTTTGTACAGTATATATTTACATCACTTAGTCTTTTGTACAGTATATATTTACATCACTTAGTCTTTTGTACAGTATATATGTACATCACTTAGTCTTTTGTACAGTATATATGTATATCACTTAGTCTTTTGTACAGTATATATGTACATCACTTAGTCTTTTGTACAGTATATATGTACATCTCTTACTCTTTTGTACAGTATATATGTACATCACTTAGTCTTTTGTACAGTATATATTTACATCACTTACTCTTTTGTACAGTATATATGTACATCACTTAGTCTTTTGTACAGTATATATTTACATCACTTACTCTTTTGCACAGTATATATGTACATCACTTAGTCTTTTGTACAGTATATATTTACATCACTTAGTCTTTTGTACAGTATATATGTACATCACTTAGTCTTTTGTACAGTATATATGTACATCACTTAGTCTTTTGTACAGTATATATGTACATCTCTTACTCTTTTGTACAGTATATATTTACATCACTTAGTCTTTTGTACAGTATATATGTACATCTCTTACTCTTTTGTACAGTATATATTTACATCACTTAGTCTTTTGTACAGTATGTATTTACATCACTTAGTCTTTTGTACAGTATATATGTACATCACTTAGTCTTTTGTACAGTATATATGTACATCTCTTACTCTTTTGTACAGTATATATGTACATCACTTAGTCTTTTGTACAGTATATATGTACATCTCTTACTCTTTTGTACAGTATATATTTACATCACTTAGTCTTTTGTACAGTATGTATTTACATCACTTAGTCTTTTGTACAGTATATATGTACATCACTTAGTCTTTTGTACAGTATATATGTACATCTCTTACTCTTTTGTACAGTATATATGTACATCACTTAGTCTTTTGTACAGTATATATTTACATCACTTACTCTTTTGTACAGTATATATGTACATCACTTAGTCTTTTGTACAGTATATATTTACATCACTTAGTCTTTTGTACAGTATATATGTACATCTCTTACTCTTTTGTACAGTATATATTTACACTTAGTCTTTTGTACAGTATGTATTTACATCACTTACTCTTTTGTACAGTATATATGTACATCACTTAGTCTTTTGCACAGTATATATGTACATCTCTTACTCTTTTGTACAGTATATATTTACATCACTTAGTCTTTTGTACAGTATGTATTTACATCACTTAGTCTTTTGTACAGTATATATGTACATCACTTAGTCTTTTGTACAGTATATATGTACATCTCTTACTCTTTTGTACAGTATATATGTACATCACTTAGTCTTTTGTACAGTATATATGTACATCTCTTACTCTTTTGTACAGTATATATTTACATCACTTAGTCTTTTGTACAGTATGTATTTACATCACTTAGTCTTTTGTACAGTATATATGTACATCACTTAGTCTTTTGTACAGTATATATGTACATCTCTTACTCTTTTGTACAGTATATATGTACATCACTTAGTCTTTTGTACAGTATATATTTACATCACTTACTCTTTTGTACAGTATATATGTACATCACTTAGTCTTTTGTACAGTATATATTTACATCACTTAGTCTTTTGTACAGTATATATTTACATCACTTAGTCTTTTGTACAGTATATATGTACATCACTTAGTCTTTTGTACAGTATATATGTACATCTCTTACTCTTTTGTACAGTATATATGTACATCACTTAGTCTTTTGTACAGTATATATGTACATCACTTAGTCTTTTGTACAGTATATATTTACATCACTTAGTCTTTTGTACAGTATATATTTACATCACTTAGTCTTTTGTACAGTATATATTTACATCACTTAGTCTTTTGTACAGTATATATTTACATCACTTAGTCTTTTGCACAGTATATATTTACATCACTTAGTCTTTTGCACAGTATATATGTACATCACTTAGTCTTTTGTACAGTATATATTTACATCACTTAGTCTTTTGTACAGTATATATGTACATCACTTAGTCTTTTGTACAGTATATATTTACATCACTTAGTCTTTTGCACAGTATATATTTACATCACTTAGTCTTTTGCACAGTATATATGTACATCACTTAGTCTTTTGTACAGTATATATTTACATCACTTAGTCTTTTGTACAGTATATATGTACATCACTTAGTCTTTTGTACAGTATATATGTACATCACTTAGTCTTTTGTACAGTATATATTTACATCACTTAGTCTTTTGTACAGTATATATGTACATTACTTAGTCTTTTGTACAGTATATATGTACATCACTTAGTCTTTTGTACAGTATATATGTACATCACTTAGTCTTTTGTACAGTATATATGTACATCACTTAGTCTTTTGTACAGTATATATTTACATCACTTAGTCTTTTGCACAGTATATATTTACATCACTTAGTCTTTTGCACAGTATATATGTACATCACTTAGTCTTTTGTACAGTATATATGTACATCACTTAGTCTTTTGTACAGTATATATGTACATCACTTAGTCTTTTGTCCAGTATATATGTACATCACTTACTCTTTTGCACAGTATATATGTACATCACTTAGTCTTTTGTACAGTATATATTTACATCACTTAGTCTTTTGTACAGTATATATGTACATCACTTACTCTTTTGTACAGTATATATGTACATCACTTAGTCTTTTGTACAGTATGTATTTACATCACTTAGTCTTTTGTACAGTATATATTTACATCACTTAGTCTTTTGTACAGTATATATGTACATCACTTAGTCTTTTGTACAGTATATATGTACATCACTTAGTCTATTGCACAGTATATATTTACATCACTTAGTCTTTTGTCCAGTATATATTTACATCACTTAGTCTTTTGTCCAGTATATATGTACATCACTTAGTCTTTTGTACAGTATATATGTACATCACTTAGTCTTTTGTACAGTATATATGTACATCACTTAGTCTTTTGTACAGTATATATGTACATCACTTAGTCTTTTGTACAGTATATATGTACATCACTTAGTCTTTTGTACAGTATGTATGTACATCACTTAGTCTTTTGTACAGTATATATGTACATCACTTAGTCTTTTGTACAGTATATATGTACATCACTTAGTCTTTTGTACAGTATATATGTACATCACTTAGTCTTTTGCACAGTATATATGTACATCACTTAGTCTTTTGTACAGTATATATGTACATCACTTAGTCTATTGCACAGTATATATTTACATCACTTACTCTTTTGTACAGTATATATTTACATCACTTAGTCTTTTGTACAGTATGTATTTACATCACTTAGTCTTTTGTACAGTATATATTTGCAAGTACATCTCCAATATTTTTGCTTTTGATTTATTAAGTGTTAAGTAATGCAGATAAATACAATATGTCTATTTTAATGGTTGGAAATTATGGCAGAAATGAAAGTAGAATGTAAATATAAGAAATAGACTTCATTTTTGAAAATACATGAGGGTATAAACTGCAATGAATCATGTCAGTATACTTTTCATGAAGTACCAGTCTGATTAAAATCAGCTTCTCGATCTGCTCCTTTATTTTTACGTTGCACGAGAACATTAAAGAATGGCGGATCGAGGAGCTGATTTTAATCAGATTGATGAATTACAAAAACGCTTCATGATGCTTGCATGAAGTGTTGCATTTAATACCCTCATGCATTTTCATAAATAATATTCCTTTCTAAAATGTACTTTTTTGATGAAATTAATAGATGCTTGACCCTCATTCAATTACTACATTTTACAATTTCCCAGATGGTGGCAAGGGGAAGAAGAATTTCCCCGCAAGTTATATGATCTTCACAGTCCTACACAATGGTGTTGTTATTGACAGGGTTAAGATTTTTGATCAATATTTTATTCAAATATTGATTAAAAATCTATTTTTTGGCAAGTTTAGAAATTGTATATAACATTTATTATTCTGAGAATTTTCTGATCTTATTATTAAAACAGACAATCTTGATGACGAAGTTAAGAATTTAGACATGTTCTGTTAAAATCCTCTCTTTTCAAACTACTTACACACATTTATGTAAACCCCATAAGGGTAAACAAATCTTCCCATGTGTTGCACATATATTTCCACTGCAGTCGTCACGACGACAGTCATTTGTTGTCCTTGATTCAGTCACCATCTTGATGTCAGAATTCTCATTGTTTTCTGCTGATGTCACCGGGAACCATTTCATATCCATACGGATGTCAGTTAAACAGGCTAAAAATAAATTTGTTTAATGAAATTAACTGAATGTGTGTTGTCATGGCACCAATACGACCGATCCTTGTTTCATCATAGGTACTTACAGTTTTCAAGGTCCTTAGGATTAGTCTGATCAATAGTCTTTGAATGTTCATAGCTGACCTCTGCTCCCGCATAAATCTGGCTTTGTTTGACTGTAAGGCTCTGGTATTTAGAGTCAACAGTTGTCTCTACATACAATGGGCCTTCACCTCCATCTTGTGACAGGATAATACTTTGTCCTCTACGACGGAAGTACAGGGTGTGCCAATATCCGTCTGCTGCAGTGACATTGACCATCTGAAGGACTTTATTTCCATCTCCAAGGTTATATAAGACTTGTATCACATTTTCTACAATCTGAAAAAAACAGGCCTTCAAGTAACTGCTGTTTGAATTCAAGTTATTCTAAGGAAATTCAATATAAAATATTTTGAACACCATCTAAATTATCAAACAGTAGGTACTTTCATGGCATCAAACATAAGCTATTTTCCATGAAACTATGATAAACTGTTTTATACTGCTTAGGAGACCTCACCTCCAGTTTAATAAACTCTCCAATGCCCTCGCCAGTGACGTGGAAGATCATGCCACTTTTATCCCGTGTCCTGTAAATCAGTTGGATGTCCATTGTCCTGCTGACAAGGCTATCTATAAACTGCTGTTGCAACATCCAATCCATGTAACTCTGCGTCTGGAAAAACTTCTGTGTCGTGTCTGATAAAGTAGAGGAATTAAATGAGTATAAACAAGGTGCCACAAACCCCCCCCCCCGACACCCTATGCGATATCCACATACTGCGAGTTGTGTAAATGGCCACAAATATAGCTTTCCACACATAGTTATAAAAGTTTCCTGTGTTGCTGAATCAAGTCAACCAAAAACAAGCATTTCTGTTCTATCGCATGAAAAATATATTAGAGTCATACTCAGTTCACAGGAATTTCCACGGTAGCCTGGATTACAGACACAGCGGATGGACTGAGGGAGGGCCACCAGTTCACACTTTCCATTGTCTCCGCATTTCTTTGGTTGATTGGCTGGACTTTCACAGGCACTGTCCTCCTCAGGGCAGCCATCACGACTTCCCGGGTAAAAGTTCTTGGTGTATAGGTTATACAACTGACAAATGAGGGAGAAAATTTTGTCATTAAACATTATTGTGTCTCACAGATTAAAGATTTTACCTGTGGGTTATAATATTCCAAGGAGAAAATTTGTTATAAATGTTAGTCAATGCTCTAGAAATTTGTTTAAAAACATGAAGTTGTTCCAACCTATTTTTCAAGCAATGAAATGTTATTCTAAAAATCTGGCAGTGTTATTTCCCAGACCATGCTGCAATTCAGAGATGAGAGATATATTTTGAATTTATTATCAGTACCTCTCCATTGTGTCTCATGTTTCGAACGCAGCCCTTGAATTTCTGGTTACTGACACCAGTAGGATAATCAGGTCTTGTGTATCGCCCACCCATCTGCAGTGGGGCATTCACATTTAGGAAGATGTTCTCTCCACGGGTGGATCCACTATTTTCACAGGCAGTTCTGTCCTGGTTCTCACCATCCTGACTGTCAGCTGACAGACAATGATCCACAGTAAGTGTGACAAACTGCAAAAAAAAACCCAGAAGTCCACATATGCAGATGTACAATAGATAAAGTATGTAACACACTACCAAAAGCATACAAGTTTGATTTTGTTTGTACAGCTCAGTTAAGGCTGTCTGAGAACAATCATAGTGCTGTATATAAATGTATCACGCTGCACCATATAATGTCACAATGAAAGACTATGTCACAATGAAAGACTATGTCACAATGAAAGACTATGTCACAATGAAAGACTATGTCACAATGAAAGACTATGTCATAATGAAAGACTATGTCACAATGAAAGACTATGTCACAATGAAAGACTATGTCACAATGAAAGACTATGTCACAATGAAAGACTATGTCACAATGAAAGACTATGTCACAATGAAAGACTATGTCACAATGAAAGACTATGTCACAATGAAAGACTATGTCATAATGAAAGACTATGTCACAATGAAAGACTATGTCACAATGAAAGACTATGTCACAATGAAAGACTATGTCACAACATTGAGCTTGTTATAGCTGTATCGCGGGAAAAGTGTTGTGATATTTTGTCACTATTTACTACCATTATTAAGTGATAAGCTGTAAACATGAAAAAATGTTCTTGTCAAATGCTTGCCAAATAATTATATATTATTCCTTTCGAATATCAAATCACTTTCCATTTTTTTATCCATATAGTATCTGCAAAGGTAATCTGAATGATGTGTTTTAAAATTGACTTATTTACATAAATAATCTCATTGTACATAAAAAATGCAAAATTTTGGGTGCATCTGCTATAGCCAGCAATATGAGTCAGTTATCTGTTTACTAGTGATCTGAAATTTGTCGGTTCAAGTCCAGCTGGGGTTTTAAATCATTTTTTCAGATTAACTTCTCACTGTAATTTTTGACTACATAAAGTAAATTTGATATTTTTTAATTCCAAAATATTATTGTACATATCCTCCACTTTTCATACATGTCACATATCCCTCCTTAACCTGCTAAACACTACCTAAAACAGGCAATAACGTCCACAGTACAACATGCTGTCATAATATACAGGTAAACCCATACACATAACAGAAGAGAATTTCAGCTGCAAAACTTACCTTTCCCTGCCTTCTGACATCAATCTTGTGCCATTTTCCATCATTCAGCGGATTCATTTTTAGAACACCCTTGGAGTCCCTACCATTCAAGGTCAAGGTCACACTTCCTGATCCATGGTCCATCACCAGTGTTGGGTAACCTCCTGTTAGTTGGAGGTACATGAAATCTTGAGGAGCATTGAGATCTAACTTAGTCACCGGTCCGCTGTACAGAATCAAGCCATCAGCTTTTGTCGTGATGATTTCGAGACTGGTGAGCGAATTTTCACATTGTTGTAAAGGTTCATACATAGCATACCCAGTACCATCAAAGCCTTGCTTGGTCACCTGACAGCGAGGTCCATCAAATTCTGCCAAGCACTCGCAACTGCAACACAAAATAACAGCATCTGATGTACGGTAATATTTCAAACTTGGACAAATCCCAAAACCAAAGAGTATTTTTTAAAAAGCAAAACACCAATATTGAGGAAGACCTGAGAGCATAGGTTACAGACCCACTCTTGTAGTGAGGCCACTGTCAATGTTTCACTTTACCTGATTACATCCCAGTGATTCATTTTACAAGTTCCTCCATTCAAACAATAGTCTGGGGTACAGGATACGACATTGGTGGACACAGTACAGGCACATTCAGCAACGACGCTGGTTTTAACACCCACCACGGACTGTCCAACAGTCGTCACCATGTTTGGCTCATCATAAACGATCAGTTTGTTGTTGCACCCCCCTCCTTCACAGACTTCACGATAACACATGTCAATTCCAATCATAGCAATAGTAGCCCCCGTGTCTTGTTGGAACTGAAAAATAGAGTCACATTCTTTGTTTGATCCTACAATTTGTGTATTATAGAGAAGTTTAATGTGGAGACATTTAAATTTCGTGGGACTCAATGTTGGTGTAATATCATGGATATCATCTCTGTACATTGAAATAATAAGTATCTTGTATATTTTATATTATTTAAATGTGGTTTGAAATTCATGAGATAGGGTTGTTCACAAATTCCAAGAAAACTGAACCCCCATGAAATCTAATAATTCTAATTAAGCAGATTTCCAATTTTACTTCATAATTTTTTTAAAAACTTTATTAATAAGTATACCAAGTGCACAATTAAACCTGATGTGTCAGACAATAATTCAAGAAACTAATCAAAATGTACGTCTCACTGCCATTTTGTGAAACAAGATATGTATGTACGGTTCTGATCTGAGTGGTGAAAAATATTCAAATACCTTTGTGTTAACAACATTCTATAGTTTCTGTGTGGTGAATAACATTCTATTTCAGTGTGGTGAATAACATTCTATTTCTGTGTGGTGAATAACATTCTATTTCTGTGTGGTGAATAACATTCTATTTCTGTGTGGTGAATAACATTCTATTTCAGTGTGGTGAATAACATTTCATTCAAACTAGTATGAGGAGATTTCAAGTAAACAATGGGGATATTGACTTTAAAGAACTTATATAATAACAGATAGAGTTTTATGCTAGGTAGCACTGTATACCCAAACCAATTCATCGTGAAAACATAAAAAAACTGCTATATACAGACGAAAATTACATTAGGAAAAGAATCTGTTACCCAATAATTCTGTTATGTGCATGTGACAGATTACAAATCAATATATCATCTGAAACAGTCTGAGAGGAGCAAGATAATCCATTACACAGTGAGAGTGACCTACTGACCTCATTTCTGTACTGGTTCACAATTCCATCTAACTGACTTCCCTGGAAATACGGTGATCCATAAGCAGCAAATCTTACATCTGTGTAATCCACCCCGTCTACTGTGGACTTTAAAACAGAGATAATCTGAACGTTGTCGACTGATGGAACTCCCAGCTTCTCCTTCATCTGCAGACGGAACTTTGTGTACGGACTCTCTCCATTGGACGGTTTTTTGATGAAGTCCTCTGGTGTGGTACCTAGTGTTTCAAAGGATCAACAGGGCTTATGAAGTTCTGGTTACCATGATATCATATTCAGTACTATTACCTTCAGCCATTTTAAATTTAGTCCAGTCATGCAATAGATTGCAGAAGAAGATATTCTGTTATTGATAGGGTCTAGAATACACAAATTTTATGTGGTAAAAAGTCCATAAAACTGAAGCAGAGAAAGCATATTAATTTTTTGTGTCTTAATTTCCTGTGGGGTTTACAATTGATAAGGGACATAACTCCTGCCAACCATGCTGAATTTCTAGTAGATTTTGACAACATTTTCTTGCATTTGAACAAAAACCGACAGAAATCAAGTGGAAATAATCCAAATCTACACTTCAACATTTTTTTCTACTTGGACACAAGAAACATCTAGTGTGCACCCTATCTGAAGTACAGACTCTGGAAATGTGTGCTGCTGTAATCTGTCAAAAATATTTTTAAGTAATTTTGTATTGGTATATTGCTATAAGTTAACCATGCCTAATAATACATGTGCATATCATAATATAAATGGTTTTTATGGTTTTCATTCAATATTCAGCCTTATCATTTGCAAGGAAAATCTTTCTAAAAAAAAAGGGGGTTAAGCTGAAATGGTTTCAAGCAACAGCTTTATCAAATAACATGACTTCCTTGAAATCACTGCATAAGAATACACTCAAATCTAGCTTTTAAACAGATCTGTACAATTTTTCATACTATATGAAATTAATCTGTGAATTAGCATAGATTTTACACAGTTATTTCCCTTTTCTAGCATAGATTTTACACAGTTATTTCCCCTTTCCATCCTAATTATTATTATTATCATCATTATTAATTCACACCAGACATTTACAAAAATTGTACTACATTTAGGGAAAATCACATAAGGATACAGTGAGTGGTTTTAGTTTCAGATCACTGCTATTTTTATTTTTGACTGGACTTATCAAACTTCTACTGGTCATTTATTGCCTGTCCACTCTGCCATGAAAAATTTCTTAAAATTACCTAAAGTCTGACTGAACTCAGGTGATATGGAATATTTCTAAAAATTACATGTACATCTGATTGTTTTCAGGTGATATGGAAAATTTCTAAAAATTACCTGTAAGTCTGACTGATCCTGAGCGATAAGGAGCTTCCTCCGGTAACTCGGTGATGTAGACTGTTACCGTGGAGATAACATTAAGGTTGCTGAACACCCTGTCATATATTCTGACCTGTAGTGTGTATCCAGTCCTAGTTGGGGGAACATGTTCTAGCATTCGGACCATTCCAGAATTCTTGTCAACACTGGATAATATAAAACAAAATTTTAAATCAATCAACATTCATCATTGTTTGAGGTAACTGAACATACTTTATTGTCGAGATATTAAAGACATTATCACAAGTTCTATCCTAACTGTTTTAGGTTCCTTTATAAATAAATTATTGCTGTAGCTAAATATATTTGTGCATCATCACTGATATCAATAAAACGTGTAACATTGTGTATCAACACTGATATCAATAAAACACATGTAACATTGTGTATCACCACTGACGTCAATAAAACATGTGTAACATTGTGTATCACCACTGATATCAATAAAACACGTGTAACATTGTGTATCAACACTGATATCAATAAAACACGTGTAACATTGTGTATCACCACTGATATCAATAAAACACGTGTAACATTGTGTATCACCACTGATATCAATAAAACACGTGTAACATTGTGTATCAACACTGATATCAATAAAACATGTGTAACATTAGTACATGTAATCTTTACACGTGTAACATTGTGTATCACCACTGATATCAATAAAACATGTGTAACATTGTGTATCACCACTGATATCAATAAAACACGTGTAACATTGTGTATCACCACTGACGTCAATAAAACACATGTAACATTAGTACATGTAATCTTTACACGTGTAACATTAGTACACGTAATCTTTACACTTGTACATATGACCTCTGCATGGTAGGGCTACGTTTCTCCACGAAACTAAATTACATCATCAATGTCATCAATTTACCTGAAGTACATCAGGCCTTGCTCAGGACCCAGAAGAGTGAATGTTTTATCATCTAAATCATCATCGTCCAAGTCTGTATCTGACACCTGGCCAATTTCGATGTTACCAAATAACCCTGAAACGACATTATCCATCAACATATGTACAGATCAAGAGATGCCATTTGACTGTTCATCAATTATCTGTTGGGGATCAATAAATCCTTGTATTTTTAATACAAAGATTTAAATTCTTGATATCAATAACTGGGAGAAGCTGGAGCCTGCTGTGCTCACCTTTATAGTTATACACGTGGATATTCTGATGAGCAGGAGAGTGTGGGTTGTCATTCTCGTCCCCAATCTCAATTGTCAGCGTACTGGTTGCGGTTCGACCGAGCGTTGATTGATCAGGATGGCCTCTCATGTCCGTCATTATGATTGGAAGGTAATAAAACTCCTGTTCCTCTCGGTCAAATTTCACTCGTGATCTGATTGTGGCAGTACCCATGCCATTATCACCAGCTGTTAATGAAAATCAGAGGTGACAGGAATTTAAATATATTTCTATACGAATCTCACAACAAAATCGCATGTTGAAAGAATGTAACAAAATACGAGCATTGTTCGATATGCAATGTGTATTGTACAATATCTTAAAAGCATTTGACTCAAATAGTGAAATAAGCATTACATTCCTTTAAAGTATTCTCCACAGTTTGAAATACATGTACATTATTTCAATCTCTGAATCGAATTCTGAAATGTGTCACGGTACACTGATTTAGGTAGACCTCTGAGGCACTGACTGATGGCTCAGACAAGGGTTTGTCGGGACTTGTATCAACAACCAGGTAAGAACTTTTTAAGTTTTGGAAAAAGTCGCACAGAGCTAGATCTGGAGAGTATGGTGGGTGTGGCAAGACGGTAACCTTCTCTGACTTTAAACATTTCTTCACAATCTTAGATGTATGTGATGGAGCATTATCATGAATTAGATGAACATGCCTAAATCCTAACACAGGGCATTGTTTATGATAACATTTCTTAAGTTTTAGCATACCATCTCCATAACACTTTTGCCTTTCGGCACCGGAATTTGTATGGCTATACAATCACATGAGAAGAATATGCAATAAATAACCTTCTTTGTGCTTATGGTTTTTCTGGCAATTACAGGCCTTCTACCATGTTTAGCTAGCCATATTTTGTTTCCAATTTTCTTATTTGTTCGAAATATGAACCCAGGTTTTGTCACCAGTAACAATGTTTGTAAATTGTCTTTGATTGACTTTGGGAAACATTTAGAGCAATTGCTTAGCAGTTTGTACTCGTACCTGTGTTTTTTGGTCATCTGTCAATATATGCAGTATCCATCTGGCAGAAATCTTTCAGGCTTTCAAAATACACTTCAAAATGAAATGCACCCACGATAGCGATACGCCAACAGCTTTGACAATATCACATATTGTGTACCTGCCATCACTTTCAATTATTTTCCTGACTTTTAAGACATTGCCTTGCCTGTTAAAATCCCAGGTTGGCCAGATTTTGCTGCATCTTTGATAGACTCTGTGCCAATCAGAAATTTCTTTCTCCACCTACGAACTGTCTCATAAAATACCTCATGGTCAACGACTGGCTCTATTGAAATGACTATAAGTTTAAAACTATGTGGAGCTGAAGGCTCATGTTGATACCGTTGGAAAGGTATTGAATAAAGCTATTCAAGAGTATCATCATCCACGAAATTGTGCAAAGCATTATTGCGCTCTGGTACAATACACATTACATATTAAACAACCCTCGTAATAAGTTCAAAAATATACATAATATATGCATGCATTATGATTTTAACGAGGTATACAAAAATGTCATGAATTCATATTCCACTGTATTTTCCCCCACTAGATTACGTTGTCAGCTTTGTATTTTATTCCACAACAAAATCAAGGATATTCTAGTAAACCCCCCCCCCCCAAAAAGAAAAAGAAAATGGGTATGTGACACTGCACAGACAGAGCTTGTTGAGTAAAGTTGTACAGTATAAGTAAGTGTATAGTATGAATGTACAGTATAAGTGTACAGTATAAGTGTACAGTATAAGTGTACACTATTATTGTACAATATAAGTGTACAGTATAAATGTACAGTATAAATGTATAGTATAAGTGTACAGTATAAATGTACAGTATAAATGTACAGTATAAGTATAATATAAGTGTACAGTAAAATGTACATTATAAATGTACAGTATAAGTATAGTATAAGAGTACAGTATAAATGTACAGTATAAGTATAGTATAAGTGTACAGTAAAATGTACAGTATAAATGTACAGTATAAGTATAGTATAAGAGTACAGTAAAATGTACAGTATAAGTATAGTATAAGTGTACAGTAAAATGTACAGTATAAATGTACAGTATAAGTATAGTATAAGAGTACAGTATAAATGTACAGTATAAGTGTACAATATAAGTGTACAGTATAAGTGAACAGTATAGGTGTACAGTATGGATGTACAGTATAAGTGTACAGTATAAATGTACAGTATAGGTGAACAAACTTGAATCACACTATATCAGGAAGCTTTCATCTTTGTTTCAACTTTTCTGACTATTGGTTCTTGAGAAGATTTTTAAAATGACCCACCCCATCTTGCTTTTTTGTTTTTTGGATTGTCTCTCCTTTGAACAAACTTAAATTTCCCTTACCCAAGTTTGTAGAAAATGGCCCAGTGGTTCAGTAAAAAATGTTGAAAGTTTATGGACAATTGCCATACAAACAGCTCAGTTGAACTTTCAGCTTAGGTAAGTTAATAAAAGCTCTTCTTAAACCCAAATACTTACAAGGATTAAAGTTCAATGAGAACTTATCACAAATGGAGTTTGCACAGTCCAAATCAAAGGTGAAAGGGCCTGCATATGGACTTCCGTCTGGATCAACTCCATAAAGCACTGTCACTTGCTTGGGAGGACTGCCCTCCATGACCTTGGGCTCAGGGTCAGCCCTAAAGGTTGGGTCTTCATCATTAATATCCTCTACGTTTATCGTCAGAGTGGCTGTACCAGTATTTGGTGGGTTTCCTGAAAGTATAGCATAAATGCAAGTTAATCAATAGTAATAAGTAAGCGATTACTTATTACTCCTATCCATGAAAATTGAATAGAGGACACAATTGTTTCCATTAATAACTGAAAACAATGGTCATTCATTACGTAGCAATATTCCATTATCACCTGCTGATGCAACTGATTCAATACAAAAGAGCTTGTTCTGCATATGCTCAGTTATTAAATTGTGGCAGGCTAATGATAAACAAGTTTACGTTAAAGGGCTTTCAACAATCTAATTTAAAGTCAGCATTTTGCAAATTTTATAGCTGTTATACTGATCTAATTTACCAATACAACCTGTCACTGGGTAAAATGCTGTCTAATGTGTTTCATACCAATTGAGGCCATTCTTTTCATACTGATTTTAACTACAGATGACTCAGTTTACCTGATCAAAGTATTGGGTTCATGGCGGGTGTGACCGATCAACAGGGGATGATTACTCCTATGCACCTGATCCCATTTCTGGTATGTCCTGGGGTCTGTGTTTGCCCTACTCGTAACTTTATATTCTTTTATAGGTGTCATGAGATTGATCACTGTTCATTATCTTCATCTTTTCATACTACTTACACAAAATACTAACAAAAGGTGACAATGTTTTTTTTCCCTGGTTCTTAGACCTGCCTGTGTGATATTAAACAATAACCAACATAAACTGCATCTAAAGAAATGAACAGGGGGTGTTCTTATGTACATGTATAGTCTAATGTACACATGTCGGTTTTCTTCGCATAGTCTCTTACCACTACTCCTTATGGTTACCTACCTCTATCGATGGCCAGAATTCTAACAATGTGTCTAGTAAGTGTTTCATGATCCAAGGCATTTTTTAGCATAACTGTGCCATTTTCATTCGTCTGCATAATCCTGAAGTAGTAGTCTGGTTTCTCATTTATTGGTTTTCGAGAAACATAAAAGCTAAAATGAGGAGAACATAAAATTCAACTGCAAGTGTCTGAAAAGCTGGGTGCACACACACACACAGAAATGAAATGAATCTCTGGTTAATATTTGTATCCCTTATTGAGCTTCCAAGCTACGCTAAAGATCATGGATTGTGACCTGAGAGCACTTACACAACACATGAATGCCTGCATATCAGTTTGAAATCATGGTGGTTTGTTTTTGAAGGGGATTTAGGACAGTCTAAAAGATTATTTGAGTATCATCCCAAATAAAACTACTGAGATTCAACACCGAGCCCAAGCACCTTGATTTAAACAAACTTGAATCTACATTAAACGAGGATGTCAATATCAAATTTGTGGTAAATGGTGATATTTTGACAAAGGTAAAAACTCACTCAAACTGCCCGTTGATGCCTTCATCTCGATCGGAGGCCACAAAATTGGCCAGGATATCTCCAATAGCGATGTTCTCCTTTCGGCTGATTTCTACATTTTGTGGTGTGATAATCGGGATCTCATCGTTCACATCTTCTACTGTGATCTCAATGTAAGTGATGTCGGTAAATCTACCATCGCTAACTTGAACTGTCAGATTAAAGAATCTCTGGGCAGGAGTCTCATAGTCTGGTTTCTAATGTACAGGTAAAGCGTGTTAAGTAAGTAATATCACCGGTGGAGAAGTTAATGTACTCTACATGTACTTTAGTCTTGCTCTGGTTCATGTGTTAAATAATTTTGATGTCAACTTACAGTTGAGTAATTATTACTATTAAAATTAAGTACTTATGGTTAGTACTTTTTACTATTAGTACTTACAGTATACACTTCCAGCCGCCCATCGCGTCCATCAACAGTGATCTGGAAATGTGTTCTGTCATTGGGACCAATCAGGTTATAGGTCAGGGTGTCATCAATGTCAAGGTCATTTGCCCTTATAGTGATAATAAGCCCCTCCTGGGTCTCTGGAATCGTTACGCGGTAGATATTCTCCTCAAATACCGGAACATTGTCATTAATGTCCTTGATGTTTACTGTTGCCGTGGCAGTGGCTGACAGTGGTGTAGGAGCTCCAGCATCTCTAGCCACCACTGTGAATGTGTACACTGGGTGTTTTTCACGATCTAAATCTGAAACTGTGGTATACACCTCACCCGTGTTCTCGTTGATTCGGAATGCCTCGCGTGGCAGCTGTGTTCCTGCAGTGATGGCGTAACTGACCTTGGCGTTGTCACCGTCGTCATTATCCGTAGCACTTATCGTCATTACTAAAACATCTAATGTCACAAAAATAACGATTAATGGTTTTAGTTCTGTTACAAGTTTTTGTGTAATAATGGAAAGACTGAGATAAATATAGATATAATTCTGAACCCAATACATGAACTGAAATATGAAGAGCATTAAGTATTGAAATATATCAAACCAACTAACCAGGTGCTGACATTTCATTGACAACGCCAATCAGGGAGTTAGGATCAAACTGGGGTTTATTGTCGTTGATGTCCAGTGGAAATACCTGGACCGTTGCATAACCAGTCAAGTGTGAGTCAGCTGAAGGTTCGTCAATCGCTAGAACAGTGAATTGGTATACCTCTCGACCATTTGGTTTGTCACGATCCAGTTCCCCATTAATGGATATTGCACCTGTATCTTTGTTGATGGAGAAGAGACTGCTAATGACTGCATCATCCTGAGATAAGGAGTACTCTATTTCATTCCTGGGATTTCTGTGTATGTCGGGGTCTGTTGCACGAACCTAATAAAGAACAAGCCATATATAAAATTTCAGTTGAATACCTTCATTCAATATGGAGAAATGATTGGAAAACTGAGTCTTGCAATTCATCAAGGGGCATAATTCTGTCAAAAGTAGGTCAAGCACAATAAAATTCAATCTAGATCTGCAACTATCCAAGATAATGCCATATATAAAATTTCAGTTGAATATCTTCATCCAATGAAGAGAAATGTCCGGAAAACCTCAAGCAATCATCAAGGGGCATAATTCAGTCAAAAGTAAGTCAAGCAAAACGAAATTCAAAAGTCCTCTGTAATTACTCAAGACAAAGTGATCCATAAAATTTCAGTTAAATATCTTCATCCATTATGACTAAAACATGGACAAAGGTAGTTATGACTGAGATGTGGACTTTTATTTTACTTACAGTAAGAAGGACTTGGTTGTACGGTTTCCCTTCTTCCAGGGTTCGGATTGCGTAGGTATTTTGCTCAAACTTGGGTGTATTGTCATTTGTGTCAATGATAGTGATTTGTACTGTTGTCTGACTGCTAAATTTCCCATCATTCACCACAAGAGTGACATTGTACACCTGGAAATCACAGAAACCAATAACTGAAGGTTATATTGTATGTCTGGAATTCACAAAATGGGTGAAACACCATACATTGTACAGAAAAATAAGTAAACACTCTATTGTTTACAAAAGACTTACATTAGAGAAAAATAAGTAAACACTCTATTGTTTACAAAAGACTTACATTAGAGAAAAATAAGTAAACACTCTATTGTTTACAAAAGACTTACATTAGAGAAAAATAAGTAAACACTCTATTGTTTACAAAAGACTTACATTAGAGAAAAATAAGTAAACACTCTATTGTTTACAAAAGACTTACATTAGAGAAAAATAAGTAAACATTTCTATTGCTTACAAAAGACTTACTTTACAGAAGAATATGTAAATATTTCTATTGTTTATAACAGACTTACTTTACAGCAAAATAAGTAAATATTTCTATTGTTTACAACAGACTTACATTGGGTTCAGTTTCATAGTCCAGATTTCCTGCTACATAAATTTCTCCCGTTCCAGATTTGACAGCAAATAGACTGGAGCCAGATAGGGAATATGTGAATGTGGCCTCTGTTAAATCATAAATATTGTCACATTCTGATGAAATTTGTACGTATTTCTCTTTACTTGATAATGCTGTTAGATATTTTTAGTCATAAGCATTTGATCAATACATGTACATTAATATAAATCTATCAAATCCTACTGATATGATTCCTTTAAGTTTGCTGTTGTTCATATATCTAAAATTCATTATCAATCAGTGAAATAAAAACATAAGCAGAACAGTCAATAAGATTATGCAATGAATGAAAAAAATTTATGATTGGACATTATTAGCTTTGTTTATTTACCGTCTGGGTCTTTGGCCGCAATAGTTGTGATGGATTGACCAGTAAAAGAGTCCTCTCGGACCGAGGCAAAGTAAAGGCTCTCCTCAAAGTATGGCTCATTGTCATTGACATCTTTAATGGACACTCTCACCACAGCGGACCCTAAACAATAAATCGTCAACTACAAAAATCCTAAACTACAAAAAATGTCCACAAGTTACATTCAGCTCACTGAAATTTCACTAGCAGCTTGCTTTAAATTTTTCTGCTACAAAAAAAAATAATGGCATGTCAGAGGATCACTTGCTGTCACCTTGACCTTGGATTTAACCTTGAACTCCATTAGATGTACCACTTAATGTTGATGAATACCTTTATAAACTGTAAGTGACTTGTTGGATAAAGCAATTCAAACCACCAAGATGGTGATATTATAAAATACACATGACTAATATATTGCAGTAAAACATCAGTACAGCAAACATGCTTATAATGAATTCATGCTTGTAGCGAAGTGATTTTCAGTCCCTGTAGTTTTAAGATATATCATGAACGTAAATGTATTGAATATGACAAGGTACGTTTATAACAAATCAAAACTGTTCACTCCTAACACTTCACTGCGGTGCACTGTTGTATTATCTGTTTTTTATTTTTAGCACTATGTGAATTTATTTTCTATATATCCATATTCATCTATACAATGAAATGCAAATTTTCTGACACTGCATAGATATGACTTCTTTATATGAATAACACACCTGTATTGTGAGCGCCAGATGTGTCTCTGGAAGACGGAGCACCATCTATAGCGTAAACCTTCAAGATGTAAAAATCCTTAGTCTCCCGATCAAATTGGACGCGAGTCGTGATCATACCCGTGGTCGGGTTAATCGCAAACTGATCTGTGGTGGTACTACCATTAGGGTGGAGAGCATATATCACCTATAATGTACAAATACCACAATGAAATGGAAGAAATAAAACAAATAATTTACATTAATTAATGGGATAATTAACACGAACAGAAAATAATACAATTACTCACTGCATGATTTCTTACATTTACACTTCTTTGTTCAATAAATTTTCGAATGGAAAGGTTTTAATATTGTATAAAAATGTGCATTAAAATACTGTAAACATACATTTTTATGTGCTGTACACAGTACTTACTTCTGCTACATCTGTGGTCACATAAAATCAACACAATTTCAAACCAGTGCACTTATGATATATTATCTTCTTTTATCTAACCCATATGCAACCCAGTAAAATATCATACCAACAGACCAAAACCAAATACGAAAATCCGCAAAACTATGACTTCATGGAATGAAATATGTCTACAGTATGCTTATTTCAAAGATTGAAATCATTCGATAGCAGTCAGTCATCACCTTTTTAAAGGCCTCCGTTTCATCAGCATCGATAGCGCTGACACTCTGTACAGCTGTTCCTGCCTGCTCGTTCTCCAGTACACTCAGTCCTATGTTTCCCGTCTGGGGGTCAATGTTGAGAAATTTTGGAATCTCGTCATTGGCATCTTCCACAACTATTTTGGGATAATTGTCGCTGTTGATGGGTGTGTTGTAGACATTCTAAATAAAATAACATCATATTGCTCTCACACTGATCTTTTAGAAAACTGTAGCAAATTGTAACTGTTGGATAGAAATCGGAAACCAACCCTTTCATCAATTCAAAAAATATTTTTAAGGCAAATCAAGAATTTAAAAAAAAGCAACAAAAACTAGTGAATGTACTAGAATTATATTTCCAAACTCACTGAGGCACGGAGATTGAGCGTGTACTCTTTCTGAGTTTCATAGTCCAGGATTTCCAGTATTGTGAGGTTAACTCTCCCTGCACCGCTCAGGATGATAAACTTCTCCGTTCTGTCTGAAAGCTCCGTCTGTCCATTTTTGTTGATCACCATGTTGAAAATCAATGACGAATCTGTGATGTTGGTGATGCGATTCTCGGCTGTTAAGGTAGCTATCACAAAGTTCACTCCCTCCGATTCCTTCACGGTGTAGGTCGGGTTTAAAGGGGCCCACAATGGGGGCAAAACCTCCGAATCTGTGGTTACCGAAATACTGATGTTCACATCAGCAGATAGTTGTGGACTACCCTGGTCTGTTGCTGTGGCAACCAAAGTGATTTGGGATCCCTAAAAATGTACAGGTAGCACTAAGAGTAAAAAATTACTTGTATTTCAATAATTGAATGAACAGAAAACATTAAAATTCCCATATACTTTTGCACATGGGGGGTGAGGGTGGGGGGGAAAGAAAACGAGATTTTGTTCAAAGCTTTGCTATTTCATTCAATTTGAAAAAGGAATCAAGTTTTTAAAATTTTCAAATGATAACAGTAAGTCAGTACCGAAGCCTGCAGGGAGTTAGCTACTTCGATGTCTCCTGTGTCTGCGTTGATTTGGAACAGGTTGTTCGGGTTGGTTTTAAGGGAGTATTTTATATTGGAGTTGTCTCCCAAATCTTTATCTGTTGCTTTGATCGTCAGAAATTTGTGTCCTACAGCAGCTGATTTCAGAACCCGACCCTCGTACCGCGACTTGCCAAATTCTGGATTGTTGTCGTTGATATCTTTAATTGTGACTGCAAACGTACAATAATCATCCAAAGGGTTACTTCCCTTGTCCTGTACTTTAACAGTGATGAATAGATTCTTGGATGACTGTGTTTCTCGGTCCAGTTTCTCCCGTGTGTAGATTTCCCCTAAAGAGTACAAAATTGTCAAATTTACAGCTTTTGCTGAACCACAATGTATGGCAATCATTCAGGAAAATTCCATTAAACCATAACATCTATCTCAACCTATAATTTCACATCTGTTCCCTGATATCTGTGACTCTACAATGCGTCCTGTTACCTGTGGAGGAATTGATACTGAAATAGTTCTTTTCTTGAGAGTCGTCCAGTTCCTTAATGCTTGTGATGGAGTACACCAGCTTGCCATTCTGTCCTCGGTTTGGGTCCGTCGCACTCACCTAAAATCGTTTGGAATCAAAGCACTAAATAACTGTACCACCAGGACTTAATCTAAACAAGAATGTTTTATAACAAATAAAGTAAAATTTCTTTTAAGAAATGTAATATTTTCACTTCCATTTCCAATCAAAACAAACATTTGTCCATATAAATGTAAATGACCCTAATATATAAAAAAGTAAAATTACTGAAACAAGAAGTTTGCTTTACTGAAATGAACCTTTTCTATAACCAATTCTGACATTAATGAACTGTGTTGCAGAACAATCAGACACTTTTATATGGTATGTAAAATGTCCGTTTTACTGTATACAAATTCAGATATCATGCCTTCCTATATTCTGATTATTTGGAATGTATTGTATATGTGATAATGTTATCATTAGGAGACCCAACTTGTTTTTAATTTACATTTTCCAGATATTCTAAACCATAAAACCTTAGAAAGATTGATTGATTATTTATTGTTTTCCACCACACTCAACAATTTTTCAGTTATCTGGTGGCGTCCAGCTTTTGTTGGTGGAGGAGAGAACCCATATACAATGTACCTGGGAAGAGACCACCGATCTTCCGAAAGTAAAATGGCAAACTTTCTCACATATATTGGTGCGAGTGAGAATCGAACCCATGCCAACTAGAGGTGAGAGGCCTTGTGATTTTGAGCGCGATGCTCTAACCACTTGGCCACGGAGGCCCCTTAGAAAGAATAATAGAAATTAAATAAGATTTCAAGGGTGATACAAAGGCAGATACAGTGGGAGAGGAAATTACATGCTTTGCACCCCACCCACCCCACATGAATGAAAATACTAAACAAAATTTAATCTATATTTAATCTAAATATAATCTATATATGGACAAATGTTTAATATTTTGCCATTTTGGTTTGCATCTTCCTTCTCCCATTGGGTGGTAAAAACATCAGCTTCTGTTGATTCCCTCTGAAAATTTCTGTGCCTCCACTATTGTGATATGTGCAGTTTTATATGACATTCCCTTCTTCCAACAGATATACATCATACCCCAGATACAATGTCTCTGTTCCCCTACCTTCTGAACCAGTACACCGGGCTCCTGTTCTTCAGTAACAGTTGGCATGTATGCACAATTCTCAAACCGAGGTTTGACGTTCTCCTCATCTTCAATATTTATCGTAATTGTTGCTGTACTGCTCAGGATTTTTCCTGGACCATCACAGCAGGACCCGTCATCCTTAGCCGTGACGTTCAGGAAAATCTGGTCCCTGTCTGATGGAGGAGACTGTCCTGCCCTTAGGCTTATACGCCCTGATGCAGGGTCAATTTCGAACACATCACTAACTGTTCGTCCACCTGCAGAAAATAAAAGATAAAATTAGGAATATGACTTAGGATACATTTCTCAATGATCGCCAGAGCAAAAAGGAAGCTTCATTATGGTAAACTTAACAAGCTACAGCATGTTCAGAAATATGATTTTAGTTAAATATCTACAATGATTTTCTCAATGTCTCAAATGTCTAAAAACTTTATTCTGCTCCTACCATCAAAACTGTAAGTGACCTTGTCCCCGTCCTCGTCCACTGCTCGGACAATGATGACCGTTGAGCCAGGCTGGGCATTGCCCATCAGAGTGGCCACCTTGTTGTCATCAAACTCCGGAGCCTGATCGTTAGTGTTGTTGGTTGTGACAATGACTCGGGCTTCTGCAGTGCGAGGCTCAACACCATTGTCTGAGGCAATAACTTTAAATTCGTAATAATGAGGAAATTTTCTGTCATAATCAAGGGTCCTGAAAAAAAAAATGTAAATACTCTCTAAAGTAGTTTATGTCTATTCAGTTACAAGACTGTAATTCTTGCTGTAGAGCTGTATGTTTATCTGCTGTGAGAATACAGGTTCATTACTACTGGAGTACACAGAAAAGTTTTCCAAATGTCAAAATAAAACTGCAGAGTTAGTTCATAGTAGTCAGACTCTAGAATACCCTACCCATTGGTCTGAATAACTCCCACTTGTCCATTCCCGGTGGTGGTGATCGAGAAAATTGGGTCGGTCACTGTGTAAGACAAAATTGTGCTGCCATCTTTGTCAGATGCAAACACTGGAAGTAAAACAAACAACAACATCAAAACATACAGTGGACACATCTTACAATGATAACTGTTGTAACTATTAAAATTGGAGATGATTTATGCAAATTTGAAATCAGGGCAGTACCTTCAATTACAGAAGTTCCTACTGGAATGTCTTCCTTTACTGTGGTTGTAAAAGTAGATTTACTGAAGAGAGGCGTGAATTCATTCCTGTCCAGCAGATTTACTGTCAGCTGAAAAAAAATGCATGTAAGTAATCAATAAAACCTATGTACAATTTATGTACATAATCAGTAATACCTATGTACCATTCATGTACATAATCAGTAATACCTATGTACCATTCATGTACATAATCAGTAATACCTATGTACCATTCATGTACAAAATCAGTAATACCTATGTACCATTCATGTACATAATCAGTAATACCTATGTACAATTCATGTACATAATTAGTAATTCCTATTAAATCGACATTTTTTTTAATGTCCTCAGGTGAAGTTTATAGATCACTTACAAGTAACACTAGCATTCATTGTTAATAAATCTAGTATTTATAGCAAGTACTAACAGAATCCCCACTCCATTCAAAGTTAGACTAAATATCAGACCCATTCCCAATGATAAAAAATCTCCCATTTTCCCAAATTGATGTGCAAAATTTCCCAAATGCATTTATAAATTGAAAATATATATTGCACAATGTAAATTGGCAGGGAAACCATTGATAATTAGAGTTAAGAACTGAATGAATATAAATGAAAAATGGTTTTAATATTTTTATGCTACTTGGATGGAAAAGACAGTAAACTCTCATTTTCCCAATTTATAAAAAAAAAAATGCCTTTCCTAATTAAAAGGGGACAAAGTCTTGTACCAAAAAGTGTCCTGACTAATTCCCTTACCTTCACATCGCTGCTAAGTCCAGAAATTGTGTCTTCTGCTCTGACTGTCAAGACAAACTTATGTTGGTCACTCTCATAGTCCAGTGTCCTGAGTGTCTTAACCATCCCCCCCTCAATCGCAAACCTAGTAGATATAGCTGTGGGAGATTCATACACTGAGTATTTGGTGGTCCCGCCCACCTGGAAATTTTTGGCTGTGATTGACACATTCTTTCCATCTGCATCAAAAGCCTGAAACCTGTCAAGGCCAATACCAAAACAAGGTTAAAAACTGTCACCAGTCACAATAAATTAGGACACAAGTTACTAGGTGCAAAGTTGAACACATCTTTAATACAGCGAGACCTGTCTAATCCAACATGCATGGGAGACAAATTTTTTGTAGCAATACACAATGTGTCTGAATTAAACAGTGTAAAAACAACGCAAAAATGAAACTGAGAATGAAAATAAGGGCTGGAACGCTGAGTGAAATGGATTGAACAGGTGTCGGATTTGACAGTTTTCCCTGTTGGATTTGACAGTTTTCCCTGTTGGATTAGGCAGTTTTCACTGTATGTGAAGCCTGTACTGATTTATTCTTTCTACATATTTTTAAAATTCTCCAAATACTGTAATCTAAATTTTATTTGCAACAACTTTACTTCTCAATTTACTTGTGATAACAATATATAAAACATCTAATAGTCAAAGAAATCTACATTCTAAGAAAGATGGGATCCAGTGAATAAACTATATATATATCAGGGAGTGGAAAATAACTGGTCTAAAGCAGGGCTACCGTAGTAATATTGTCATACTGGTTTAATAATGAAGCACTTCTTTTTTTAATAGGTCAAAAGCCTTATTGCAATCTTAGAATAAGTTAAAAACATGCATGTTTGCTCCAAAAATGCATATTCTGTACAAACAAATATCAGGTTGTAATATTTTCTTTTATGGTTAACCCTCAGTAAGTGCTACACAATCACAATAATAGATACTGGTCAGTCTAATTACCAAAACCACCCCAGACTCCATCTCGGTACCATACAGAGCAACATATAGAACTTACAACACCAGTCGACCTGTTAAGATGTATGCATCTCTCACAGCCGACTTGTTAAGACATAGGCATCTTGTACAGCCGACTTGTTAAGACACAGGCATCTTTTACAGCCGACTTGTTAAGACACAGGCATCTTTTACAGCCAACTTACTTAGATGTATTATACATCTTTTACAGACAACTTGTTAGGACGTATGCATCTCTTATAGCTGACTTGTTAAGATGCATTATACATCTTTTTACAACCGACTTGTTAAGACATATTACACATCTTCTAACAGATAGCTAGTATTATTCCTTTATTGTGTGTACAAGGTCTGGTTATTGAGTTAAACAATTCCTGTCACTCACTGCCTTCTGATTACTGATTATTAAACATGAACAAATACTGCAACTGTAAACAGCCTCATCAGCCTCATGCACAACAGAGAACAATGGTGAAATGACACAAAAAATGTGCAAACTGCAAGTTAATAAAAAAAAAAAAAATTCAAACACAAATACATGTCAGGTTTGAGAAACACAAGGAAGGGGGGGGGGGGGGGGGGGGGGCACTTTGCAGGAAACAGAAAATAGATAATGGACAGGTGAGAAATATTTTTAAAAATTCATAATTTTTTTTAGTTTTCTTTCTGGTTTATAGATCGAGCTATGTGTCCTTTGAAATGAAATGTCGCACTTGACTGAATCTGAAGTGATCTGCCACAGGTAATGAAATGATGTGAAATTCTTGTACAATTAGCAATTTCTTGATCTTTGATTACAGATTTACCTTTCCTTTTTTGGTAATTTTAGATCTTAATGTAACGTTTTCAGGTAAACACATCTTTGGTCACGTTTCACATTTCTTGTACAAAGAGTTCTTAGAATTAGTTTTATAACACATACTTGTATAATTTGTTCAAAGCAACATCATTTACTGTACAATGCTGTCTCCAAAATACTCAGTCTTATTTCTGCAATTTTTTTTACTATCTTAAAGACAATGATATGAATGATTACATGGGAGACTTTATATCAAGCAAGTTATCGCTAGTCACCTGTGAATTAGAATGTTTTGTCCAATACATTATTGTGTAAGTGACAACACATTTGAATGACATAACTGAAAATTTAAATAAAGAGTTTTCATTGGCCAGTTCCAGCCCACCCACTCTCAGAATATTTGGAAGAGTTTGCCAAATTTAGCCTTCAAGAATAACACAATGTTGAAATATTTAACAACATATGCTGCTAATAGCTGAGGATACTTTCTGAGGTGCACTCAGGCTGTTCGTGAAAAGCATGTGAATAAAAGAGATTTGTTTGCATAAAAAAAAGAGAAGAAAATGCCATGCCGGTGTAGTTTCTTCGTTGTCAACAATGTTAAAATTAAAAATGAACTGTTTTCAATCAGCTACCGCTTCTCAAAGATCCACTGCCGCCGCATAATGGTTAGGTTACATCGTAGCAACATTGAAGACACAAGCGGAAAAAAAGTACAAGTTTTATACTGCTTGTGTCATCAAAAATTGTCAAAACAGGTTTTTGTTTTTGGTTGGTTTTTTTTCAATGGTATGAATTTGGTGCATTGTAAGTATGTCTGGATACCCACTACTGTCTGATTTATAGATTCCACAGGAAAAATGTTTATTTATCCCTTGTACAAAAATATCTCTGCATGCTGTAATATTAACATATAATATTAACGCATATTAGGTCAATGCATACTGTTTACTACAAAAAACAATGGCGGATGTCTGATATTTGTCCAGTGGTGGTGGGCGGACCTTATTTTCTAATGCATTTTATTGGTCAAAATACAAGATCAAAAACTTCTGTGGATCGGTGTATTGCATTTATCAAATATACGACTACTGCCGTAAAATGGAATTCGAGTGGACTTCTACATTTGAACCAATAAGAGTTTTTGTCACATTTTTCAATTGTTATTGCAAACAGACTCAATTGTGTCGTCACACAACACATTACTGTATTGGCCAAATTGTTGTAATTCAAGGGTGAATTGCGGTAAAGATATATATGACTATTGTTAAATGCAGTTTCTTCAACATTTTGTAGTGGACACTGTATATAGGTTGTATAATTTATTACTGCAGATTTGTTAACACTTTAATAGATGAACATGAATATTCATAAGCATTTTGTGCATATGAGCACATTGCACTTTTTAAGATACATATTTAAGTACATAATAATATGAACAAATTAGTTTGTAAAAAGTGAGGTTTTCTATCATGGAGTCTATTTTTTTTATGTATAATTTATTCAATAAAATACATACTTGCCCTTCAATATCATTATCTTAATTTTTCCAACTTTAATTTGACTAAAATCAAAATATCTTTCGTCACTTTCATTTCAAGGTGATGAAAATGATTCACAAAAACGTATCCTACCCATTGTTTTAACACAGCAAATCAATCCATGGTCAATCAAAAAAAAAATGAATCTTCTTCAAGTTCATGTTATATGTATATAAAACTAAATTTACAAACTGCACAAGATAGCCAAGGTACACAATCTAGGTATAGTTTTACTATAATTCACTTCAGAATAAGGTGGCATGATGTATACAGGGAGCAATGGTGAGTAAGTTATACTTTGAGTTCGTAACATCTGAGGTATAATATTATACAAGTTCTAAATCTGGAGGTGTGGGCAAAGCTAAGTTTGTACCTGTTTTCAGTGGCACTGTAAGACAAGAGAAAGAAAACTCATTGTCGTAGATATATATACATCCCAAATCACTGATAACATGCAAAAAAATGACTTCTACACTAACTACATGTCTAACTAACACAGAATATATACCACTGAAGAATTACAATAGAGTACAATGATAAAAGCAAAAGTAAAATTTAATTTAAAGTATAGTGTGACTCACGAAAAGTGAAAAGAAATTGATTTACTGTTGGGCAAAGATGACATATCATTAAGACTTACGTCTGATCCGCCTGATTCGATTCCTCTACAGATGCTTCGTATGACTGTGAGTAGAACTGTGGCGCCCTCTGTCCTCGACGTATCTTAATGTCGACCGGGCCTGTCTTTTGCTGAATTTCTGCCTTAGAGTCAATGGCATACACTTTGATGACATAGTCTAAGCCACTGGTGATGGCTTCAGTTGTTCTGATGATGCCTGAATCTTGGCCTACTTCGAAATATGGACTGCTTCCCACTAAAACAAAACACATACAGAGATTCCTACAGGTGAAAAATTAGTTTCTACTTTACATTTTCCAACATGGTCGGTTTGTTACAATGTTATCAATATTCCACCTTACTTCCAATGTAAAACTCCACCCTTAAGTTTGAATTTTTTTTTTCATATTTAGACTACTTTACAAATTTGATGAGAATATCTAATCAAAGGTTAAAATACCAATGTATCATAGAATATAAGTCCAGTAAATGCAGTTTATATTTCTACGACCCACTGTGCATTACACAACACATTAAGTCTCCATACCACTCTCCTTGAAGTATTTGACTGCATTTGCTCCTCCGTCCACATCTTCAGCCTCTATCCGGTAAACGGACACCCCAGCCTGGGCATCAGTAGCCACCACTGCCAGATAAGGGGTGGGTTTGGTGATGAATCTTGGAGGCTCGTCATTTACATTCAGTATATTAACTGTTACTTCTACCTGTTGTAAAACTGGAAAAAAAGGGGGATCATTTGAAATATAACATAGGGTGGTGGTGTATTTTTGTGTAACTAGATTAGTACTTGGAGAATGAAACATTAGTGTAAGTAATAAAGCTGGTACAATATATCAAAATATTGACCAGAAGTACTCACAATTTTTAAGCGTTAATTATCAGTTAATGTCTCGTGAAATATTGACCTGGAACTTGCTTATTTGGTTTAAAATTCGAACTTTATTTAAATATTCAGCCATCAAAAACAGCAGCTTTTATTTGTCATAGTTTGTCACTGTTTGCAGGAGGAGATCAAATGTGCTGATCATCCTATCAAGACTAATCGCTAAAACGGAGTTTCTAATGTGGAGTATACAAGAACAAAGGTCAAATGTTCTGCTGAAATGAACAAATATTTCATATTTAACATATTACAGGTGAAACTGCATAAAAATCAGCCCAAAATATGCATTTTGACCGATCTCCAGGGGATAGTGTGTCTGGACTCTTGGCCTCCCTCTGAATCTCCATTCTGAGGCAGCCATATAACCACAAGCATATGTTTGGACCCACGTCCCCTTTGATCCACCACTCCCTTTTTAACATGCAAAACAAAACTGAAAAATATTTCCTGTAAATTTGTGGATTTTATTTCTATTGTATCTATTTTTCAATTCCCAATGCCATTTTGCATTTTTAATAAACACATAAATAACAGTTTTACTGGATTTTGACACATCCATGTACATGAGATATTGATGTTCAAGGATAAAACTTAAACTGTACATTATAACTAATAAAGTAGACTGTGCCCAAGAGTGTTGCTTCCATGCAATCACCAAAGGCGAGCATATCCCCCCCCCCCCCCCCCCCCATTCATATATTTTATATTTAATGCAGTAAACCGTAATTTTTAAAGTATAAGATAAAAGCATAATATAATACAATATAGCAGAGTCCACGAATTTACAGAAAATATTTCTCCTTTAGTTTTGTTTTGTAAATTAACAAGGGGGGAACGGATCAAAAGGAATGAGGATCTACACGTCTGGTGCCTGTGCATGCAACCTGCATGCCGCCCCAGACCTGTTATCCAAACTCACAATATGTTTCACTTCTTTAAGGAATTATGAACAGTGTCTTATTTTATTCAAACAATATACATAACATTTACATGAGATTTTTTTTTTTTTTTGAGATTGACTCTTGATCCTTGTCTTAAAACATAATATGGTAAAACAAAACACCGGATAACTTGAAAAGGTAATAGTACTTCAAAGGAAATTCGATAGCACTAAGATTTCCGGCTACATTTGTGTAGGATTAGAGCATTAACATTTTTATCTTTTGAAGTCTCGTGCTTAACTTCAGATTAATCCTGCAAGTTGTCATAGTATTTCGCCCCTTTCTTTTCTAAACTTCAAAGTATCATATATTAATTCAATATTTATAAATATATAGTTTGTACATTATGCAGGATGAGATTCTATATATCGAGGGTTGTTTATGATCCACGTGTCTATGTTATCTATATTATCCAGTCTGTGTTCTCTCTCATACATTTTTTTAAAAAATTTAAATTAACAATCGACAATTAAAATACAATGAAATATATAGTTTATTTATACATGAAACATTGGAACAGGGTATTGTCCTGCGGGTGTCAAAACTATGCTGAACAGGAAAGCGATTGTATACTGATTGTGTTTGCACTGAGGGAATCACTGACCCTAGATGAGGCCTTGATGTCACAAGTGGCGTGTTTCATTAGAATGGAATGTGTGTTTGATTACGTAAGATTACGTTTCTAATTTTAAAAAACCCGAATAAATGTTTTCATGGTTCCTTGTTCAAGTGAACAATGGCATGTATCTACGTGAAGGAACACTATGTTGAAACAAAATGAAAAAAAAAAAAGTGGATTAAAACAATCATTAAAGTGCTGCAGAATAGGAAAAATGGAAAGAGACATGCATTTAATTATGATTAATACCAGTCTTGGGTTTTTCCAATTTGATTTATGTGAAGCAAAAGAATACATGAAAATTAAAAAAACAAAACAAAAACAACAACAAAAAACTGAAAGTGCAATAGCTGAAAAATGAGACCATCATGGCTGTTAAATAGTAAATTTCGACACACATTCTTAACTAAGTTTTCATTCACTGAACAACAATTAAATCGGCGAGTACTTATTAAGAATGTCTAGCTCGTATCTGTTGACATTTGAAAAACGAACTGTTAAAAATTTCTTTTGTACGATGTGGACAAAATATTCTTCATTGAGCAGACTGTGTAATTCAAAATATACACGAGCGCATTAAAATATCGTGTTTTCAAGAATACATGCATGTCGCATTTATTACGCGCACGTGTTGGGGGAATTTGACCAGATAGAATTATGTGCGTTTGCCCTAAACTCGCACGTGTTAGAGGACCTGCGAGCTATCTGATACGGCGGCTCAGCCCCATGAACTCTTTCTTTCTTCAACGTCGATATATTTATTAAAATTCCCGGTTGTTTTGCATTATGAAATATCGATTTCAGGTTGTTTTTTTCCGGATAACATTTCATTTCAGTCGATTTTCTCATCCAAATGTCTGAAATTCAAACCTTAATAAAGGTGTCGATATTGCTTGAATAATTCATAGATTGTTTTATATATATACATATACAGAGGCTATTCATAGTTTCATCTGATGGTTGCCGAGGTCCAATGAACTGACAGATCTACACGCAAAGTTACAGACCATTACAAATATTTGGACTTAGTGACCGGTATATGGTCGCTTGGTCGATGTTTACCCGACATGTGAGTCATCAGGTGGATTAATTCTATGAAAGGGAAAAAGAACTAAAACATTATTTCATTCAATTGATACAATAGAATATTTTTCCTTTCCCTTTCGCAGCCCAGCAATTTGACTTTACGGTATAGCTAGTTAAGATAATGATTTAATTTTTACCAAAAATGTAAACATTAAAAGAAAAAAAATCATTTTAAATAAATTTCATTGGCTACAAAACTGGTGGAGTGTAGACAAAAACTGGAGACAACTACATTCAGTATTTAAAAAAAAAATCGCTGTTTGAAGTAAACAATACAACGAAGGGGAAAAACATAGGGGGGGGGGGGGGTAGTCCCGAGTCAGGGCACTTACATAGATCGGTCGAAAAAGGTACACACGTAAAACATTTTTATTTCACAATTCGGATTATTTAAACATTCTGTTTGTGTCCATTCAATATAAACACAACCAACATGGCACAGATGCACTTTAATCATATCTCTTTTATCACCAAGAGCACGTGCTGCCAAATTATTTTTTTAACTTCTTATTAAGCATAAAATTTGTGATCATAGAATATAATTCCACAAACAAGTAGAGAAATGACGGATTTACGATGCTGATCAATAAATAGGTAGTTATCAGGTGGATCAGAAAGTCCCCACAGGCAGGAAATTAGACCATGTAGATCTCTACATGTATAGCCTAAAGAGAGCACCTGTTTGATACAGTTTTCAGGATTTATATTAAAATGCATTGTAAAATGTGGCTTTACTACATATATTTAAAAAAAAAAAAAACAAAAAAAAAAAAACGGGCATGCGAATGGAGTCGCTGCAGAACTGTAGCTCTCTGGGGGGAAAATTGGTCTGCACTGCACAGTCAAATTTTCACCGCCGGAGAGATAGTTCTATAACTAGGAAATGAAAGTGACAGACAGATGTAATTAAACAGAACAAGCATGCATGAAGTCCACAACATTTACCGGTACAGTGGTAAACATACCTCTCCATACAGGTCCAGCTACAAAATGCAAACTAATAATTATTTTGGGAGATCAACAATTTATTTTCTTTTTTGTTTTGAATTTTCTTCTCAAATCAAATTCGCATATTTCAATGTTGAATTAAAATGTCACATCGTATGTAGTGCCGAACACGGCCGGTATTTGGAGAACTATGACGGTCCAGCCCACACGTTTTGAAATTTTAAATTCCTGACAATACATTCTGTCTTAAGTACACACTATCTGTAGAGTAATACACAATTATTACTTTATCTATTCAGTCGTGTGTTTACCAAACAGACAGAATAATGGGGAAGGGCGAATTGTCTTGCTGGTAATCATGATAAAGAGATTTCCAGTTGTCTTTAGGCATTTAAAGAAGCTTGTCTGTGTCAAGGGAAAAAGGACGAACATTTAAAAAGGGAGATCACCTATTTCTTTCATCTTGTGTATACTTTTCTTTTTTTTTTTTTTAAAAAAGCATTTTTATATATAAAAAAAAAAAAATTTGATGATTGGTTCACAAGGAAAATTAGTTTCCAGTAAACTTCACAGACATGGTAATCTCACCCATCTTTAGACTTCGGTATATTTCAAGTATAGCGGTTGTTTTATAACAAAAGAAGGACAGGAAATCCTCACGTACAAGTATCCGAGTCATATGATTTAGGTTTACAGCGTTATTAACAGAAATCAACAGATCAAAGCATACACCTACAAGAAAGCGGTCATTTTTTGTACAAGCATAATACTGAAAAACTATGCTGTGCAGTTTGTAAGTGTGTAATTTTTTTTAGTACTAATGGTCCTCTTTGGACACGTGTTGTGTAGTTTATCGTTAGATGGTGTTACGTGCCGTTAGTACATGTGATTTTTTTAGACGTTATATACCTGTGCCATCTTCTTGCCGTTTGACGTCAATGTTAATGACGTATTGTTTGACTCCGTTGTAATCATAATCAAGTTTAGCATTGGGTTTTAAGGTTACTTCTCCAGTACCCCCGGTCAATCAGAAAAATGTCTTCTGGTGTTGACGAGCGAATCTCAAACTGAATGTTTGTTCCCTGGGGTTGTCCAGAATCCACTGTGAAAATAACTCCCGTCGCATTTTCCTGAAGCTGCACAGTCTGACGTTTGATGCCGCTTGCCTGACGTCTCCGACGAAGAACGCGAGAATGGGCAATGTTTAGCCGATCTTGATTAAACTCGGCAATAAGGTGCTGTGGCTTCAGGTTATTCTTTGACATTGGTTGTAACTGGACGTGTGTTGAGTAAGGTTTCTTAACAAGCAGAATCTCGACATTTGCGTGTCCAGTTATTTCACTACCGATTTTAGATAAAAGGGTGAAATAAAACGCGAGATTTGAAATCACTGAAGGGAATTCCTTTTGCAGAATCATTCGGATTTCGTTAGTTACCTCACTAGACATAATTTTAAAATAATCGGAATAAAATCCCTGTAAAACAAACTCTTGTTGTGGGACTTTATGAACGTGGATGCTGGACAAGTTGGTGACCACCGAGTCCGATTTTGCAGTGGTCATTACGTACCCTGTGTACACTCTCTCAGGGAAAACATCCGCCTCACGGGGAGAGATATGTAACGTAAACGTCCTTTTCGTGGGGACGTTGTCGTAACAGCCACTGTGGGTTATGACAGTCAGTTTGTACCCCTGACCTACCAGGTGAGGAGGGACCGTCCTTCTGAGGACCAATTCACCGGTGTCAGTCAGGGCAAAATTGTCATAAAAGTCCCCAAAAGGATCGTTGGTTCTGAGTTGTAAGTCTGACTTTGAACAACCAAGCTTTAAGATTTTATATCCAACCTCCGCTGTTAATGGTACTACCACTGGTGTCACAGGTTCCGATGTCACGCAACATAACAGAGTAAACACGATGGTCAGTATTAAAATGCTGCACTTAGAGGTAGTATTTGTAAACTGTACCGAATCCGCCATTTTGAATGTGTTTATACCGTAGTAGAGCGATCCAGTGTTAATTAGGAATCAATAACCAGGTATAACCTACCTGGATTTGTCCACGAAAATACAACACAGGTAAATATTATCACAAAAACTCCAAACCGATCGTAGAAAATTCGAAAACGAAAACTCACATTGTGAAACTCCCTTCCTGTAATTCAAAAGCGATGACAAATTCGTATGAATAATCCCACGACCGTTAAGGTATTGAAGCGCGTCCTACCTAAACGTCACACCTGAGTAATTCTGTCCCTACAAAAGCGGCCCTGCAGCATTTAGCGCCGTGTAACTCGGAATACTTCAAAATACTAGCGTCCTGTGTCAAGGTATTTAAAACGGTAATACAGTCAGAAAATGCAATTAGTTTCATTAAGTCTTTGACAGATTATATATGAAATTAAAAATTAAAGAACACCCCACGGAGAACACAAAGTTAAATGTCGGTATACTACTTTGGCGTACCGGGAAGGTAGAGAATGCCACAATTCGAACCCCAGCCTCATTTGTTGTAAATATCAGGTTCAGAGGCCGATGGGCGAGGGCTCCCCTCCCCCCGTAGGGAAAGTATTACAATATGCCATATTGGGAACTGAAACCTCCGTTCGACAACAAAAAGTACTATCTCGGGTAATATGGCATAGTACACGCTAATCTAAATAGATAAGATAGTTTGACACCCCCCCCCCCCCCCCCCCCCCCCCCCGCTCCACTTAATAAGTCCCAAAACAAAATATCCCATTTTAATTAGATTGATACACAACATTCGGACAAAAATGAAGAATCTGAATTTTTTCCGTGCTACTAGTTTAATCTCTACATGTATTGTCCAGAAAGTGTCTACGAGTTTTTAGTATCATACTTCTTCCATATTTAATTTTAGATATGTAAAATCTGTCTCTCATATCATCATATTTTATTTAATGTACCCTGTTTTGTTTTTTTTGGTTTTTTTTGTTTACAAGCATTTGACAGGTATATCGCGCGTGGAATGTCGCGAGTTTATTGCCGTCTCATGTCAGAGTTGAAGTGATAGTTGATCCAGTGTGTGTGAAGAGGCCCCGATTGTTTGTCTTCCTTATCAAGTGATATTTTATAGTTTGGATTTTCATCCTGTTAAGCCATCACTTCTAACCCCTAACGACCAAACAGAGACCTTATCATCTAGACTTTTACAAATACTCCATGTCAAATACACATCCTGATAAAATTATCAGGAGTACTTGAGAATTTCATTCGCTCTCGCATTGGCCTAGCTACAATAATGTAGCCATCTTCGACTTTTTTTTTTTTTTTTGAGGAGGGTTGTGGGTGTGGGTGTTAGGCCTCTCCCGAAACCCGGCAATATCAGAATAAAAAAAAAGTCGGAGAGGGCTACATTATTGCAGCTGTAGTATAAGCCAAAAACTAAGCTGTGATCGAAGTTTGTGTGCACGTCGTTGTCTGAGGGTTCGTTCGTCTGTGTTTGTTCGTCTGTCTGTCTGTCTGCTCAGTGGTCTTTTCTATAGTATCGACCGTCCCACAGTCCATCACACTTTGTCACAATATTTCTATACGTTAGAATCATACACTTTCAGTCAACCTCTTCTATTTTACAGGCATACACACTGTACTTGGAAAATTAGAAATCGGTTCAGAGTATGGTTTACTGTAAGCAATTTATTAACTTTATAGCGCGTCTTTTCATTAATATACATACACTTGTCAATTTCAGGTAAGCCTTGGTTGTCAAAATGAACCATGCATTCTTTTATCCTTTCGCTACATTAATGGTCTCTATTTCTCACCAGAGCGCCCTGATTTGATTAGAGACCTTTCAACGTCTTACTGCGCTATAATCTTGTCTTAAATAATTTGACCTTGATTTTATTGATTGACATGACCTTGACTCAATATCTTGATAACCTCTATTTTGAAGGTTATGAGTGGAAGGACATAGTGTTTAGTGAGCACAGTCTTATTATTTACACAGACCCGGAGAGAAAAGCAAAAAGTTCTGTAAATCCACAGACTAAATCATTTCATGCAAAACTCTGTGATTATAGAAAGATCACCAAAAAAAATAAAGCATTTTTTTAAAGAAAAAAGAAAAAGTCGACTGCAGATCTATGGACTGTTGATTTTTAAAACCACTCATCTGACTTAAAACAATCTGACACAGGGACAATGACACTGCAAAATCCTCTCATATTTGAAATAATTTGTAAATTAGATAAAACGTTCTCATTCTAATAGTGGCGATGTCGTCAATTAAGGTCATACGAGACGTTTCTCAATGAAATGATAGACACAATTGCATCCTATCTTGTTTCTTTAATAAATAAAAAAAAAAATAAATTCTTAAAAACAAATCTTGGGGTATATTACCAGGTTTGTTTTAGAGTTACCATACTTTGATAGTTCCTATTTGTGGCAAGTGAAAATGTAACTTCAACTCAAGATTATGAATACTCGTGTATTGCAGACGGTAGTATATAGGGACATTACTAAGTTATTGTAGATTGTGGTAGACAGCGTCTTAGTTTGATGGTGGTAAACAGTGTCATCGTTTGATGGTGGAAGACAGCGTCTTAGTTTGATGGTGGAAGACAGCGTCTTAGTTTGATGGTGGTAGACAGTGTCATCGTTTGATGGTGGTAAACAGTGTCCTCGTTTGATGGTGGAAGACAGCGTCTTAGTTTGATGGTGGTAGACAGCGTCGTTTGATGGTGGTAAACAGTGTCCTCGTTTGATGGTGGTAGACAGTGTCATCGTTTGATTGTGGAAGACAGTGTCATCGTTTGATGGTGGTAGACAGTGTCATCGTTTGATGGTGGAAGACAGTGTCATCGTTTGATGGTGGTAGACAGTGTCATCATTTGATGGTGGTAGACAGCGTCGTCGTTGATTGTGGTAGACAGTGTCATCATTTGATGGTGGTAGACAGCGTCGTCGTTGGTTGTGGTAGACAGCGTCGTTTGATGGTAGTAGACAGCGTCATCATTTGATTATGGAAGACAGTGTCGTCGTTTGATGGTGGTAGACAGCGCCATTGTTTGATGGTAGCATACAGTGGTGTGAGCTCAGTTTTCTCATACCGTTCTTGGTTGATAATTATTCCGGCCTGCATAACATATATCATTTTTTCCGTGTTTATTAAATTTCCGTTTTGCTCGCGAGCATTTTCGAATCGCGGAAAATAAATTAACTTAAATTTCAAAACAAGGGTGTCTTTTGAAATAGAGATAGCTTTCTTAGTTGGCGCATATTATAAACGGTGTTCACTTAAACGTGCTGATTACTTAATACGCTATCAAAAGTTAATTAATGGTCTGATTCACGGTGAAAACATGACGCGGAAAAAAATCCCTGATATATACGATATTTTCTGTATTCATTGTAGATGCTTATGTTGGAAAGTGTCAAGCTTTTATCTACATCTCTGAGCAATACCAGTGTAACAGGACTGCAATCATATTTAAGCTTAATATCAATAGTTTGATTTTGTGGATGTACTTGAATGATTTCCGCAGTTGTTTTAGACAGTGTGGAGATCGCTGTTCTCGCTAGAGCCAGTTGTTAGTTTATGTCATTTTCAGTCCCTCCTGTCTTTATTTATTGTTGCTTCAGGGGAAACAAATGACACAGCATTCATTGTCTTGGTCTTTTCAATCTCATCTTCCTTTCTTTCTATGGTGACAGTGTCATTGTTTATGCAATTTATTCTCGTGGTCTTAGTTTTGGCAGAATATCTAAATCATCTGCAAAATTTAAATCATGATGTAAATCTCCATCGAATTTATTGGTACCCTTCACTATTCAGTCTATAATTATTATGAATAGGAAACCTGGCATACTACAAGCCTGTTGTACACCTGTCCTTACTTCAAGCCATTGTGTTGTTTTCCCACCATCTGTAATAAATCAGCTTGTACTTCCTTCATACATTTTCCTGATGACGTTGATGAAAATATGTGTCCCTCGTACTCCATTGTGTCCTAAAATATTCCATGGTTTATTTCTAACCAAACTCGATATATGTGAGAAAGTTTGCCAGATTACTTTCGGAGGATCAGTGATCTCTTCCCAGGTGCATTGTATCTGGGTTTTCTCCTCCACCAACAAAAACTGGACGCCACCGGATAACTGAAATATTGTTGAGTGTGACGGAAAACAATAAACAATCAATCAATCAATCTAACCAAACTTTCATAGACTTTCTTAAAGTTTATAAAGTTAATTAGCTTACATTAGCTGACAGTCAGTCCGTCCGTCTGTCTGTCTCTAAACTTCACATTTTCGATTTCTCCAGGACTATTGAGCCAATTTCAACCAAACTTGACCAAAAAGCATCTTTGGGTAAAGGGGATTAAACTTTCTTCAAATGATGGACAACGCCCTGCTCAAAGGGAGATAGTAGCGAAATAGCAAAAATACACTGACAAATTTTAAAAAATCTTCTCCAGAAACACTGGTCCAATTTCAATCAAACTTTGTATAAATCATCCTTTGATGGAGGGGATTCAAGTTTGTTCAAGTGAAGGGCATGCCCTCTTATAAGGGGAGATAATGACAAAACGGTAAAAATGGGATAGGGTCATTTGAAAATCTTCTGATGAAGAAGCACTGGACCAGAAAAGTTCAAATTTACATGGAAGCTTCCTGATATAGTGCGGATTCAAATTCGATACAATCATGGCCCCGGGGGTAGAGTGAGGCCACAATAGGGGATAAAATTTTTACATGCGAAAATATAGGGGAAAATCTTTCAAAATCTTCCCAAGAACCACTGAACCAGAAAAGTTCCAAGTTTACATGGCATCTTTCTAACATAGTGTAGATTCAGTTTTATTGAATAGCCCAGGGGGTAGGGTGGGGTCACAGTAGGAGATTAAAGTTTTACATGCAAATATATAGAGAAAATCTTTAAATATGGGCATAGGTGACAAGTTGAGCGATGTGTCTGCGTCCCTTATCTACAGCCGTTCATAGGCGTCTTTCTCTGGGTGTCCGGGTAGCGCAGAGGTAACACTCTCGCTTTTCGTCACTGCAACCTGAGTTCGATCCCCCTGATCGGCAGTGATTGTATGCGAGAGGGTATGTGGTCGCCCGCTCGGACACGTGTGTTTACCCCGGTTTACTCCCACATAATGACCCCCTAGTGCCAAAATCCGAACACTAAATGAAATAAGCTTTCATAGGTTATCCTTGGTATGTACATGAGCATATTTCGTATGTACCAGATAAACATTTATTTATTTCTCATCGTTGTTTGCATTGTGTATTGGGTTATATATCGGTGTGACAGTCAGACTGATAATCATAAGTGTGGAGAAGAAACTATTTCACTGAGCTCCATTTCATTGGAATGTAAAGACTGGTCTTATGGTTTAAATACGGGTGAGTTAAGATGACCACGCTATGCCATTCTGTCAATGTGATTGGTCAATGAGAACAAAGTGAAGCCTGTTTCATTGAAATCTTTGAGAAGCTTCGCCCAGAAATTGGCACGCTCTTTCAAGCGAAGTGACATGCTGTTGTCGGAACAATCTAGTATTCCTACTCCTTCATGACCGGTCATGATAACTCGGTAGTCTCGGAGATTTCGTTTCGTGACCGGGGGGTCATGAGTTCGAGCTCCGCTCGTGCCATGGCCGCGTCAAACCCAAGACGTACAAACATATATACCGTAGGTGGTTGGTTGTATTTATACATCCCGTAGAGAATTTTTAAGTCGTACTGAGGCATCACCAGCTGTAGGTTAAGTAACACAATTTGAACTGAATATATTTTATTGTGTATGATATATACAAAAGGTTCGGAAACAAGTCCTAAAAACTTACTAGTTCCTCTGCCTATAATATAGCACACACAACTGTCATTGAAAATTAGTACAAATATGTTACATGTGAGTAATTGTTATTGAAAATTAGCATACAAAGAATACACATATAATGATCCGTGTAGGTATGTTCTATAGATAGGTTATGTCAGCATCAGTTGAATCTAGTGGGTTTTTTAATATACTTTTGATCATAATAAAAAATACAACAATTTAATTCAGTAGATAAGACATTATCACCCCAAAGTAGAAGGTGTGTATCAACAATAACTAAATTATTTATTCTTAACAATCTATCCATCAATTCATGTCTAGCATTAGAATATTTCTTACAAGTAAAGAAAAAGTCATATGCATCTTCACGCATGTCACAGGAACATAATGGAGAATTAACAATATTGCGTCTATATATATCATAATTCAAGACACAGGTATGTAGGTATGTCTAGGTTTGGTATGGATTGTTTCAGCAGACGAGAACCATATGAAAAATATACAGGTGGTTTGGGATTATTGGTATTATCAGAGATAACACTTTTACGAAATTGTTTTATTGAAGTAGCCTGTCTTGATGCGATACCAAGAGAATTCCACTTTGATATAGCGTCTGGTACAAATAATGTTTTATCAAATTCAAGTCTGTATTGTGGTATTGTATAGTTGTCTCCATTACGGAGACTGTAGTTCGACATTTTGTTTGTTTTACTTTTAGATACTGAGGAACTTCATTATTATGAACCTTGTACATGGTAATTAATTTAGCAGTTGCTCGTCTAGAAGACAGAGGCTCTAAGCTAGTTTCTAAATATGGAGAATCCATAGAGGCTAGTATTGGAAGGTCAGTAATAATTCGCGTTGTACATAATTGAACTTATTCTAACAGGTCATTATCATATGAGCTACATCCATCCCAAATAACAGAAGCATATTCTAAAATTGGTCTTATAAAATTGCAGTACATTTTTAAAAGACTGTTTCTTCCTAAAGTAAATTTTAGTTTTTTAAGAGGTCCTAATTGTTTGTAAGCTGTACTAGTAACAGTTTTTATATAATGGGACCAACTCAAAGTGCATGAAACAAACAACCCTAGATGTCTGTGCATTGACACATACTAGTAGTTTTGAAGAAATAATTTAGGAAGATCAATGTTCATATTCAAGGAAAAAAGGACAGCTTTGGTTTTAAATGGATTAAATTTTAATAACCATTATTTTTCTTGACCATTCATCTAAAACACGAAGGTCGTGGTTCAATGGAAATTCAATTTTATTTAGATTTTTAGATGCGTGTTGAATTGAATTTTCATCAGCAAACAACCTATAAAATGACATCATGTTTTCTGCAACATCGTTAACATAGATTAAAAATAATAGAGGTCCAAGAACAGAGCCCTGGGGTACTCCTGCATTTAAGCTTATACTTGAGGATAATTGATCTTTGAACATAACGTTTTGCGAACAAGAAATATAGTTAGTAAGCCATTGAAAAATATTGCCTCTAATCCCGTAAGTCTGTAGTTTAAAAAGAAAACCTTTGTGTCACAGTCTATCAAACGCTTTGGATTGATCGCAGTAAACGATACAACAATAGTCCCCTCATCGATATTTCTTACAATACTGTGATACGTTTCCAATAATTGGAAAACCGTAGAATGGCCGGGTAAAAAAAACCCAGCTTGACATTTATAAAAATAACTTGTTCTTGTGAGAGAAAAAATGTATACATGCTTAAAAATTATTCATTCCATAACTTTGCTGACACAATTTAAACGGGACACAGATCTATATATTCTAGGTAAAGGGTCATCCTTTTTGAAAAGAGGTAGAAAATGTGCCTCTCTCCAGTAGCTGGGAAAGGATTTTTTCACCCAGAGTTTTATTGAAAAGTGATCTGAAACAGTATGCGTAGTTGATTTCAGCATTCTATGACTTATACAATCGGGTCCAATAGCTTTATTTACAAGGAGGCTGGAAATCATATCTATAACTTCTTGCTCTTTAATAATAAGAATATCATGAAGACAGTCATGGCTTAAGGAATATAAATTTGGCAGGTTGTGGTTTGTGTCATCAAATATTTGAGATTGAAGAAAATATTTATTTAATACTTCTGATTTTTCTTTATCTGAAAATGCTACTGTATTGTTACCGTTATCGGAAGTACATTGGATGGGCGGGATTTCATAAACTGCTTTAACTTGGAAACTTCTTTAATTAATTTCCAGTACAATTTATTATTTTTTGAATAGTCGTTCAAATGCGCTTCAGTGTTATAGTAGTAGTTTAGAATAGCGTACTTTTTCACGTTATTAACCTTGTTTTGTACTTTCCTATAATATATCCAATGCTCCTCCTTTTTTTTTATGACGTAGTCGGTTTCTAATCTGAATTGTTTTCCTTAACAAAGAATCAAACCACGGTTTGTCATTAAGACGAATAATAACTGGGTTTTTTATTTTCAGGAATACTTTCCCTCAAAAATTAAAAATGATGATAAAAATTTATCTGAAAATTTGTTTGTCGCCAATTCTGTGGTGTTTGCGTCATTTATAATTAACTCCCAATCATATTCTTTTATTAATGTATTTAGTTTATTGATATCAGCATTTTTGTACACCTAAACTTTGCGTTTGTAAGCACGCTTTAAATTGTATTTTTTTAACGAGACTGAGCTGAGATATACGTAGTTTTGTGATCACTAACTGAAGATTCCACTCCGAGAGTGCCCGATTCGACGACATGTAAATTATTTGTTGTTAAAATGGGGTCAATGTTTGTACGCGCGGTGTTCGAGACTCTCGTAGGCTCGCTTAGTTCAATGTTTGTACGCGCGGTGTTCGAGACTCTCGTAGGCTCGCTTAGTTCAATGTTTGTACGCGCGGTGTTCGAGACTCTCGTAGGCTCGCTTAGTTCAATGTTTGTACGCGCGGTGTTCGAGACTCTCGTAGGCTCGCTTAGTTTGTTGACAAAGCTATTGCTGGATAGTATATCTCGGATTGGATGATGACATGGGATATTTAAAAATTCTGTATTGAGGTCTCCTACAACAATGATATTTTCTCTTATTTCTTGGAATTTTTCAATGGACCATGACAGATTGTTCCAGAATCGGCCATCAGAATTAGGACGATATATCCAACATAAAAATATTTACAGGTTAGGTTATCTATTTCAACCCAGATACATTCGGTGTTTCGGGGGTTCAAATTCATATCGACGATTTGCCCTAAGCATTTCAGACAAATAAATCATAACCCCGCCTCAGATGTGCAGATTCCGATCTAAGAGGTCTGGCGGGTTTGTATGGTATAAGTTCTGACAGATATGCTGGTGCCAGATTGTTGAGGCAGTTAAAGACACACATCAGTATCTTGTACTATATACGGTAGTTGACTGGAAGCCAGTGTAGTTTGACAAGAACAGGCGTAATATGGTCGTGTGTTTTAGTCCGCGTTACTAATCTGGCAGAAGTGTTTTATACCCGTTGGAGTTTGCCCGTATACTGTTTGTTCACACCATACAGCAAGGCATTTCCGTAATCTGGCGGTTACCAATGGATTTACATCTCGGTGAGAAAATTTCATTTATATGGAGGAGTCACCAGCTGTAGGTTAACACAATTTGGACCTATGCTTAGCGCTCCTGAAGGGCTGTAGCAGTAAGGGTTTTTAATGCATCAACGCCTGTCGTGACACGGGACCTCCAATTTTAAGACCCAAATTCTCACTTCTAATTGTCGAGCGTTTAAGATGAACATAACCGTCGTTAGAGCTAACTCTCTTTTGAATGATATGAATATGAGCAATACTTGTCTGTTCCTTTTAAATCTAGTTGCCAAGTTGGGTAGCTCAGTAGGTTAGCGTGGCCACTGCTGATCTGTAACTCCATGCATTTGATATATACATATAACTCTCTACTAAAACTGCATGTTTTTACTATTAAAATGAGGTAAATTTAAAAATGTATTAAATTTCAAAATATTAAGGTACATATCCTCCACTTCCTTTCTCTTGTGTGTTATTCCTCCTTAATTAATCTGGAGGCCGTGTGCATTTGTGTCGGGATCGTGAATAAAAGTAGCGGTTAGTGTGCCAATGTCAGAGAGGTGTGGAAATCGTGGTACAGGCTACCCCAGCCAGGACCAGCTAATTACCATGGTCAAGATTGTGACTGAAATCCTCACTGTGTTATGATTGTGTAACACTTCTCTTACACAGTATAACATATGAAGATAAACGGGGTGTTTACTGTGATGGAAGTTGTTAGGGACGTTTGTTTTTATTCTATTAGAAATGTGCAGGTTTTTTGTTTTTCTTTCTTTATTTCATGCAACTTCTGTCCCAGTACTGTGTGAGGTGTGTAATAGGTTTGTTATGCATTGTATAAGTTACACGTTCATTGCAAGATTTTTTCTGTTATTAAAAAAAATCAGGTGGAATCAAATTTTAGTGCAATGTGGAAAGAAAATTTGCGGTGGTGGATCCAGGATTTTCGGAAGTCTGGTACTTGCAGGGTATATATTTTGTAGTGGAATATTTTACCTGTGTTTTAGGGCAGAAGGAAACTCTATGAATGCTTTTATGGCAATGTGTGTATTAGTAAAAATTACTAAATGAAATACAATGAAATAAACTCAATATATCACCAAAAATAATAATTAAAAAATTGCAAAGTATTCGATTTGACAGACTATTTCCGGTTTTGTTTTCGGTAATCCCGATTCACAATTCAGCAAAACGAAAGGAGCATGTGCATCGCAACGAAAATAACAGGTTATTTTGCGAAGAAACCCAGGCTAGGTAGCATTCATTGGGAATTGAATCTTGTTCAGAATTCCAATAACCTTTCTACGTATTACGTTGAACATTTGAATTGTTAGACATGATTGAAAACAGAGAGTTGATACCGTATAATTGTTACATCATACATGAACAGAAGACATAACTTCTACAAACAAATAGTCTCATTCTGAAGCAGTTATATTTTTTTCAGCATTTTTCGTCTGCAATTTCAAGTTATTTATTATAGCCTTTGTAAAGTAACTAGTCTTGAGGGGATATTATCTAACAAGAGGAGGGCACATGTATGGGGTTGTTAGGATAAGTAACTTCAGCCCAAGCTCTCTTCTTTATTTCTTTTTATGTAAATAAACACATATTGTTGACATTTTACAAATGATTATAATGCTTTATTTATGTACTTAAACATGAGGAAATGTCTCCTGTGGCACTCAAACATTTAATCTCTTACTTTCTCTAATTTACCTGCCCTCTGAATTTATTGAGAACCCTAAATGTATATGATATTGCACTTGACACCTTTGTGGCCCTTCAGGCCTTGATTTTTCCCCCACAAATCATGGATCTGTCACTGCTATAGGTATACTCTAGTACATGGTCCAGGTACATGTGTTGTAATCAATAACAATGCAGTGTGGGTCAATATTTATCTACACCTACAGTTATGAGTCATTTTATTGAAATGAAGTACAGCATGCCTGATAATATAAACAACAAAATACGTCATTAAAAAACACAATCGCAGACATATTACAGAGTTCCACGAGGTGTCCCTTTCTGTTGACTAATTTTTAAGCATAATTCATACACGAATTTCATAAAATGTTTCATTCTTTAAAACTTACTGAATTAAAACTTCGTGTTTTGAAGCTATCGAATAGTATTATTATGTTGTTTGCTAAGATTTCATTAAAATAAAACAGAGGGGAAAATGAGAAAGATAAAGTTTGAAATTTCATGTTAAAATGATATTTTTGCAGAAGCCTATGTATGGATTTTTTTCTCTTCATATTTTGCAATCATAATGTTTACATTGAAATAAAAATGCCAGTGAAAACAAAATGACAGAATGAAATTTCTTTGTCAGAATTTCAATCGGATCAAACCACCGAGCATCGTCCGCTACCACTGGGTTTTTTTATTTTTATTTTTTATTTTTATGTTATTTGTTTATTTATCTTTTATTTATACATATCACTTTTTGAAAACAAAATAAAATATCATTTCTAAAACAAGAGGCCCAAGGTCCACATTGCTCACGTCAACTTTCTAGCCCATATAGAGATCAAGTCTTAATCTCAATAAATTAAAACTTGGTCTCGTGGTAATATTCATTTGTTGAATTAATCTTTCTCCACTTTATGCATAATAATATAAAACAAACATTATTGTACATGTTGTATATGCAGTATTTGGTATTTTTCAATCTCCTCTCTATGATGGTTGACTGTACAGTTATAAGAATAAAGCATTGGTTAATTGATATGAATTGAGACACTTAAGATGCGTGTACCAATCCTTAAAATGTATACTCAGGAGACCTATTGCTACTGGTCTACGTCGTGCGTCGTTTGTAAACATTTTAAACTTCTTGATAACTATATTCTTCCAGTACTTTTCACGGGCACCTGGAGCATGATCATTCCACACCACCCCCACCCTCTATCACCATACCTTTTTCTGATCTGGGATATACACACTTATGTTTTCTACTTATATTTTGTAAATATGCATTAAAGATCATCCAGAAATGTATTTTTCGTCTCTGTCACGTATTATTAAAATTACATTATCAGTGATAATTCAATTAATGCGCACAATAATTGAATTATTGCTATCGTGAACTGAATTAAGGATATCATTAATTCAATTGATAATTCTTTTAGACAGAGCAACTATCTAATTAGAGATATCTTCAATTCAATAGACCCACAATTGATCGAATCTATTTCTTTAATGGAATAGTTGTTCTCTTGATACGTACATTTTTAAATATCCATATTCAAAATCGTTTTAAATAATAAAAAAATATCCCCATATGAATGAAAGATATCGCCAAATCATTTATATCGAGCTCCAAATTAAATTTTGCGATAATAATTCCACCACATTGATGCGCTCATTATTTGAATAGATGAGAGCAATAATTGAATTGAAGCACGTATCAAATCGATTATTGCTCTCCTCAATTGAATTGATGCGCGCATGAATTCAACTGAGAACAATTATGCACACATCAAATCAATTACTGCGTACAGTAATTGAATGGATTATTTGAATTAATGCGCGCATCAAATCAATCATTGTTCTCATCAACTGAATTGATGCGCGCATGAATTCAGTTGATGAGAGCAATAATGCACACATCAAATCAATTATTGCGCACAGTAATTGATTTGATGATATCTTCAAATAATTAAAGATATATTCAATTATTCGAGTTTTTGTTCATTTGGATTTTCATATGCATATATCACGTACAACAATGCCGATCACGAGAATCGAACACGGGTGACAGCGGTAAGAAAGGATTGGACACGGGTGCATGATAGCGTTAAGACACACATGCGTTAACCATTGAGCTATCCAGGTGCCTTGAAAACCTTATGTGGACCCGCTGTGTCTCCAGGGTCACGGAACAAAGAAAAATGAACCTAAATCACCTATGTACATTTAAAAAAAAAAAATAAAGTGTTTGCGCTTCATGAAATATGCTTGGGGGGAAGAGTTGCATTTCATACCGTCATGATTTTCAAAAATTAAATTTATTTGTCATATGTACATTCTACTTCTGCTTTCATCTCTATCGTAGTTTCCAGCTGCTAAAATAAACATACTATGTTTATCAAGATTGTTCACATCTGTATCGCATTCATGAGTAAATGACCACCATTCCAGTTTACTGATATCGAAGACATGTAAATACGAGTATTTTTATATTAGTTAAGCTAACCGTGTCTTCAAAGTTCTTGAAATAATTTTGTTTTACAAGAAATACTAAGTGCATGTGTTCCGGTGCAAAACAATAAAACCATGTGACAAATGTGATGTTGACTGGTCTTGAATTACGTAGTTATTGCACATACATGTCTTTAATGTGTAAAATACTTTCTATTTATTTCTGAAGACATTAAGATCGTATAAAGTCAATATTTCGATGTTTCACATGTTAAACATTATCTGTTTTATGCAATATATCATACCCGACCACCCGAGGGGATACGGGTTGTTAGAATAGATCCTCAGCACCCCTGGCTTGTCGTAAGAAGCGACTAAACTTGGATGAGACCGTAAAAAACCGAGGCCCCGTGTCACAGCAGGTGTGGCACGTTAAAGATCCCTCCCTGCTCAAAGGCCATAAGCGCCGAGCATAGGCCTAAATTTTGCAGCCCTTCACCGGTAACGGTGGCGTCTCCACATGAGTGAAATATTCTCGAGCGGGACGTAAAACAAAATATAATCAATCAATCTTTCATAAATTGTCTCATTTTTCAAAATTCATTTGTTTGGTTACTTTACGTTCCTTCTAAAAATGTTTCCTAACTTCACTGAACTCGCTGCTATAGATCCCCAAGCGTTTCCTTACAATTCTTCGCTTCTTACTAAATCCCAATACACTTCTACCTCGGGAAGATAGCACATCTCAAAGTATAGTTGTTCTTTTGGGATAAAGATCTTCCTTTAACCGAGTCCCCCCCCCCTTTTTTTAACAATGGATTCATTGTCAATTCAATATATATATTTTGGACTGATAATTTACAATTTGATTCCTTTAACAGTCTCGAGTAATAATTAAATAAGGAAATTTCCGTTCCATAATAATCCTTTTTAAAGGGGCTGGTTCACGTTTTTTTTTTTTTATTATGTTTTTCAATTTTAATATTAAACAATAAAAATATAACTTACTTAAAAGTTGACAAACAAAATTTGGACCTTCTTAACACAAGGATAAGAGCAATATTTTTGCCTTAACTCTGTATCATGTAAACAAAGACTCGAATCTCTATATGTTTATAAACAAACAAGTGAAATGTCAATTTTGTTACTTAAAGCATCCTTAATTTGGCATAGACACAAATTAAATTTTAAACGGCACATTTAACCTAAAAGATACTTGAAATGTAATATAAATCATAAATTTAGATCGATAACCACGTATCTCAAACTTTTGTAAAATAACAAACCGCAGTCTTTGTTTACACAACAAGTAATAAACCCTCTACAATGAGCTTCCGTCATAGTGCCTAACCTTAATTTTATGCGAAATCTTTTAAACACATTAAACAGTAGATTTTGATCATTAAAATTGAAAAACAAAATTTTGGGGAAAATCGTGAATTAGTTCCTTTAAAACATGAATAAAATTATAAATATCAGCTTGCAAATATTTGAATAGATTGTTTAGCTGGGTGGTTTACGTGTCAATTGCTGATCAGTGCGTCACGGATTCGAGTCCAGTAAGATTACTTTATACTAGAACTGCATGTTATACGAAATGAAGTAAATTCTCAACTCTTCATCCACATCAGTGGTGTGTTATTCCACCTTAAGTGTAAATGATTAAATTTATCCACATCAGTGGTGTGTTATTCCTCAAGTGTAACTGATTAAATTTATCCACATCAGTGGTGTGTTATTCCTCAAGTGTAACTGATTAAATTTATCCACATCAGTGGTGTGTTATTCCTCAAGTGTAACTGATTAAATTCATCCACATCAGTGGTGTGTTATTCCTCCTTAAGTGTAACTGATTAAATTCATCCACATCAGTGGTGTGTTATTCCTCCTTAAGTGTAACTGATTAAATTCATCCACATCTTAATATAATGATAAAAGGTCACGTTAAAAAACACCAAAATTTTAATTTTTTTTATTAATATCGACACATTAAAAAATAAAACCTACGTCTAACAAATACTATTGATGCATATGGCACTAATTGTTGAAATAAGCTCTTTCTAACAAGAACACTAGAACATTTGTTTCATATATACTTGTTACAATGTTTCTGATGCGAACCCAGAGAGCTGCGCCACTTAAACTTCATTCCACAGGAACATGAATACCGAGTGGCGCTGTGCTTTCCCAGGGTGTGTTCCCGCAGTGAAGCCTTCCCCCTCAATTTCATTCCACAGATCGTGCAAACATAAATGGACATTGCCCGATTTTTACACTTTAGAGTGTGCATTTCCATTGAAGCCTTGTCCGAAAACAGCATCTTGCAATTGGGACAAGCGTACGGGCTTCCTGTAAATGAAGCCGAGGAATGTGCAGATTTTTCCTCACCATGGTTACCTGTTAAATTCTGTTCTGTCATGCCCATCGATTTGTTTTGTGTCTTGCTGACATACTGCACTGGGAAGTTTTCACAAGATGATTTGTGTGCATTTCTATTAAATTCATTTTCATTTGCTTTCACGCCCTGCGATGAGAATATCTTGGACAGTGACGATGACATTTGATGATACAGTTGCTGCATATTTAGAGCACCGAAACCAAATGAGTTTTGATATTGCAGGTATTGAGTCAGATTGACCATTGAATCTCCAGTGGGAAATACCATTCCATACGGATTTCCTGAATTGTGCATGAAAACGTTGCTTTCAGTTTGCACTTTATTTTTCGTTTCCTTCTGTAATTCAAAATCAGCATTTGTTACAGCAGAGGAAACGCTGGTAGACTTTGAAGGATCGTGCGTTGTGTGTTGTGTTTCAGCTGGTTGTGAACTATGTTGGCTTAACTGAAAATCAGATTTTGAAGTACTTTTGTTGGTTGACCATTTCACATTTGTTCGCTGTTTCAAACTCTCAATAATTTTCTGTGTAGCAGGCGAATTGAGATCCGTCTTCAGAGAGTTTGTTTGGGCTCTGCTGCTTAGTTTAAGTGGAACTACCCCAGTGTGCGCTCTTGGTTGTAAAGTGGATGATGAATCTTTGGATTGAGAATCTTTGAACGTATCAACAGAATTAGGTTTCAAAAACTTGTCTTTCAAGTCATTTAATAAAGTATGTACACCCGGAATTTTCCCCGTTCCATTGTCGTTTTCTATTTGCTTTGGCTGTAATGGCCGTTCTCTGTCTTGTCTGGACATTGAAGGCGATGAATCAGCAATACTGACCGACCCCTGCCTCTTTCTGGTGTATCTACACATTGTGGTTGGAAACGGTTTGTTAATGCAGGATATTGTTCCACTACAGCTCCGCCTGTGCCCACTGAATGAACTTCTCCATTTGAAAGTTTTCCCACACGTACAAGCATATCTCCTGATGTTGCTGTGCTTCCCTTGCATGTGTTCTCGAAGATAGGCTTCGGAGAGAAATTTCTGGCCACATACTTTACAAGGCCTCATCTGGGAATTCGGCTTCAGATGATAGGCATCCCGAATTCCGTGTCTTTCTTGCAGATGTTGTACATAGGCGGGATAGTTTCCTAAAGTCGTGTTACATATTCTGCAAATTCTATGTTGAATAGTCTTGGTATTTGGTGCATCAAATAGATATCTACACTGTGAGTTTTGGATGTGAAGAAAAAGTTCTTGTGGAGATTTGAAGGATGCAAGGCAATTTGGGCACTGTGAAAATGTTTGATTAGCTTGTTTTTGCACAGATGCTTGATAATGTCTCTGCATTTCTAACTTGTCCTCTCTGGAATTTGCTTTCTTGCTGAGATTCAATACATTTTGGTCCTCCCTATCCATTTGACTTGGTAATGAATTGTCAAAATTTCCATCTTGATTATTACAATGAATTTGGCTCGCTTTTTTAAGGTCACGAGATGACATACTGGCCCGCTTTCCTTCCTGTACACTGGAGCAACTCATCGATACATTCATATTTGACAAATCAACCACTGCCACTTCATCTTCCATAAAGAAATTTTCACATTCAGACTTTTCTTTTACCCCCTGATTAGCAGGAGCTTCCTCCAGCCCGTTTGGAGATTCTTTACAGCTTTTTGGTCCCTTCACTGAACAGACTCCCTCCTCCAAGCTGCTGCTTGTCTCTTCTGTAAGCACACTGGGCAACTCTACACTGCAATCTGTTGGTTGCTCTTTCTTCACTATCACCAATGTATCAGCACTAGCCGGCAAACTGCTCGTGGTTAAAGCTGAGCTCTCTTGTAAATTTTTTGAAGATGTCCCTTCTGTGTCAAGTTCTTCATTCTCTGGCAGTTCTTTCTTACAGCTAATATAGGAATGACTTTTGTCAAGAGTATCCAAAGGCAAACTCTCAGTTTTCAATGAACTTAAATTTGGATCATCTTCTGATCTGCTTGCGTCATCAGCTCCTTGATCTGTGCTTGATATGTTTAAGCATTCATTTGTACATAATACTTCTATCTTGTTTGATGGTGAAGAGTGTTGAATAAAGAGATTGTCACTAAATTTCACATCCATAAAATCGCCAGTGAATGGCTCTGTACACCTTGATCCCTCCTGTTGCTGATGACAAGAGTTTTTCTCTTTTCCAGGTAATCTGCCAGGCTTTGTTTGCTTTCCCACCTTACATTTTCTCTTGTGATGAAAAAACACGCTTTTCCATCGAAAGTTTTGTCCACAGTTACAACTGTATGGAAGCAAGCACAATTGGTCTGAATGTGGCTTTTTGTGCAATCTAACGCAATATGCTGCTCTCCGTCTAGATTTTCCAAACAGATACTTTCGCGGACAGATTTGTTTATGAAAGTTAAAACTTTTAGAATGTGAGAATGCTTTTCCACAAAATGGACAGGAGGCTCTAAAAGACAACACTTTGTCTTGTCCGTTTGCTTGGGTTTTCTTCAGACACCTCTGGTGCTTTAAAGCCAGATGAAATTGCATCTTTAATTTTGACTGAAACTGAGTATAACAGCTTGGACACTTGTAAAAATTTGTTCCAATATTGCACAAATTGGAAGTAGTTGACAGGTGTCTGTTATGTTTGTTGGTCTCTGAAGACAGGAAACAAATATTCTCCAAACCTACAAACGAAATTGACTCAAGAACAAAGATTGTAGCTAAATCTGAAACCTGTCAATTGTCAATTTAGATCATGTTATTGTCTTACTGATCATGTCTTGTAACAGATTTTCAAACCTTATTTGAATAAAAGATAATTTCAATAAGACATTTCTACTTCTCCCATTAAACTTGTATATATTTAAATAAATGATGTAAATAGTGTATACCTGGAATTTTCCTGTTAGTTTCTAAAGTATTGTCTGAAAAAGCCTGAGCACTTTTGGAGAGTTTATATCTAAAATTCAGAAAAGAAGGAATTAGATTTCTTGAAATAAACATGCATAAATAAAATTCCTCAAATAAAGACACTAAATGCTGGCCCTACTTAAGATTAAGGCCTCCCTGGTACACAGACTATATTGTGAAGTACACAGACTATGTTTGTGAAGTACACCCATTGTAAGCTCCAAAGACATCAAAATCATCAAACCTGTTTTCGTAGATTCATTTTGCCATGGAAATGGAGTTGGCAAAACAAAGCTAAAAAACTGCAAGCATTTCAATGGCAAAGGACTAGACATCATGGATTCTGATTGCTATAATACATATTCATGGCAATGTAATTTTGCACATGTGGATACTCAAAATTGTTTATTTCATTGTGGTTGTCATGAGATAAGGGAACCTAAAAAATCTAACAACATTAAGCTCCACAAATCCACTCAATCCCTAGCACCATCCACAACTAATCCAATCAATCCATAGCATCATCCACAACTAATCCAATCAATCCATAGCATCACCCACAACTAATCCAATCAATCCATAGCATCACCCACAACTAATCCAATCAATCCATAGCATTAACCGCAACTAACCAAGTGCTGGCAAAATGAAAAGTTTAGGTATTTGAACAAATAGATTAAAATGCAGCGAAACCTGCCTGATCTAACATGCAATGCCAGATTAGACAGGATGTTAGTTTATCCAAAGTAAATACAATGTAATATGAAAAAAGATGATAGGGAATGAATGTACAATGAGACAGAGTACAAAGGTGTTGGATCTCACAGGTTCACCTATATCATAAATCAAAACACCAGAAAACTGAACACATGTAAACAAGATGTTTCACAAACACTGATGGCTGCCATATGGCAACAAGGTTAATTCTGATACCAAAAGAAAGGTCTTGTGATATGGAATACACATGTTAGATATGAAAGCCCTATCACTAACCAGTCAATGTTATGACAAAAGTTAGAGATTTTGTGGACTAACAGACAGATAGACAGAACAAAAACTATATGCCCCGAATCTCCTATTACTGGGGCATAAAAATTTAATTATGACCTGTACATCACACACTACCTTTCATGTAAGTTAAGAAAATATTGCATCAAATCACAGGATTGTAGATTATTGCTTTCTGATGACACAGCTTCAACACGCTGAAGAATATCCTGGCAGACCATGATGGAACACAACTCGCCACCATGGATGTGTCTGTTGTCAGCAGACTCCGTCATTTTTTGTGACTAAAACTCCTCACCTGTATTAAATTTAAAAAAACCAACAACCTATAACCATGTTTGCCAACGAGACACAATATCAAGCTTCATTATCACGATTATATGATCATTCTCGGATGTATAATTACAAACCTTGAAACAGTGGATCAGACACCTTAAATAACATATGAGCACATTAAGAAAAGTCTTTGTATAAAGTTTTCTACAAAATAGTTCTAATGAGTGAAAATTACAGTGCAATATTGTATAAGCAAATGCATCGATTTATAGCAAAATTAGAACACCTTTATATTACAAAAAATATATGAATTCTGTATCATTTTACTTATACAATCCTTCCAAGAAGCGAATTCACACACTGCAATCTAATCCATTCTGTTTCCTTGTAGACAGGTTTAAAGATTTCAATGTTGGTAAAAAAAAACAATAGGCCCATGGACAATACCACTCACCTGAATAGTTGCTTTTTCCACTATAATTTTTTTTTATCCCCCTCCCATTGTATATGTCTTGGGGATTTATGATTACGATTTACACATTGTTTACTTCGCCATTTGATATATTAAAACATCAGAGACTTTTTATTTTGGTACCAATTTTATCAATTGGATTAAAATTTTATATAAAAACCCTATTTTTTGATAAAAAATAATGGATGGATTTCAAGAACATGCCAAATGCAAAGAGGTATTAGACAAGGGTTCCTATATCAGCATTATTATATCTTTTTGTTGCCGAAATGTTATCTGATAAAATAAGGAACAATGAGTTAATACACGGTTTTACGGTAAAAAATTTAGAAAAAGAAATTAAAAACATTCAACACACTGACAATATGACATTATCATTAAAGAATATAGTTTCTCTTAAACAAGCCATTAAAACTATTGATACCTTTTGTTGATTGTTTGTTTGTTTTATGTCCTGCTGAGAATTTTTCACTCATATTGAGATGCATACCTTTTGTAAGCTAGCAGGATCAAAAATAAACTTATCTACAACAGAATGTTTTCTCCTGGGTTACTCTTAAAAACCAATACAACAACGTCGATGGAATACATGTAACGAATCAAACAGTAAAATGTGTAGGTATATACAAAGGTCAAGATAAAATCGACTGTTATAATTAAAAACTGGATGAATATTTTTCGTGAATTGGAAATGTTATTTGAATCTTGGAAAAAGAGAAAATTAACTATATTTGGGAAATGCACAATAATAAATGCATTAGCAATTTCTAAACTCATATATGTAGCTAGCATGTGAGAAATGCCCGATATTAGCTACATAAAAGATATTAAAAGGCTTTTATTTAACTTTATGTGGAATAAAACAGATAGAATCAAAAGAAATACCATTATAGGCGAAATACAGGATGGAGGAATAGGTTTCAAAATCCCATTTATACAAACAAAACATAAACCAATATCATCTTCTCTTCAACACCACACAAAGACATTTTACTCAACATCTATAAAAACGTAAATTTCAAGCACCATGTGCGCAGTTAAAATTAGAAAAAAAATTTAAGTTGGATAACAAAAATAGATGGAAATCAATATACATACAAAAAGTTGATAATATTAAAGACAAATCCTTAGCAGAGGTTAATTATAAACTACTGAACAATTTGTTCAGTAATAATCTTTTAGTAAGCAAATTGAATAAAAACGTCACTGCAAATTGCAAGAGTTGTACCGAAATAGAAAATTCAAAACATCTTCTTTTTGAATGTGTAAATGTAGAATAAATTTGGAAAGTGGCAAGTGAATGCCTAAATTTTAATATTATATGGAAAAATATTGTTGGTGGTTTTTACTTGAAAGAAACTCGAGTTACTCAATTGTACAATTATTTTTTGTCATTTATTGCATATAGGATATACAAATATAAAATATATTGTAGACTTGAAAATTTACATGAATCAATTTTTGCTAGAAAAACCTCAATGAAGGAACTCTGCATGGCACATTGTGCAATTTTGGCGATACTAAAAAACAGAAAAAAAGAAAAGGAACTTTTTGAACTTTTTATATCTAAACTTAAAGGATTTTGTCCTCTTCACACTCACTGCAATTCTTTATAAAATGTATCATATCTGATTAACTTAGGGACTGTCCATGTGAATTTGTGCTATACCCAAAGACCAAGTGATGGACTGTGTATAGATGTGTTTGTTCACCTATTTTTTTTTTTTCAAATTTTCAGGGTTTCAGGTCTATTTTTGTACTTATAACACTATTTATGATACTTTGTACTTTTTTTTTGGTACAGGTTTGTGAGTAAACATGTTTTTTCATTTAAAAAATACTTTGATACTAGTTGATACTAGTGTGTGTGTGTGTATAGACAAATGTATGTAATATGTAAGACAACATTATCAACAATGTCCAATATTAATATATAACTTGAATTACGTAGACGGAACAATATTAACATATAATTTAAATTTTGTTATTGAAATTTATATCCCTGTATGGTTATTATTAATTGGATACTTTGTACTTTGTTTTTATAAATAAATAAAAGATGATATATATATATATAAATATATATATTTGCAAACAGATTTACATATATACATACATCATAGCTTAACAACAAATGCTTAAAATAATAATTAATATATGCACAAAACAAAGCCATAGTACCTGTATTTACAACGGATGGCCCAATATAATCGTACTGTTGAACAAAATAGCGGGAATTATAATAAAACGTCAATATGTATGCTTTTGAGCCACCCTATACATCTGAAACTATAAACAATGCTAGAAAGAAACTACAACACCAAATCAAAACAAGCCACATGTAATAATTTTTATATGAGACAATCTACACTATGTAAATGCCGTGATATTTCATATTCCGCCCTTGTGTTACGAGATGGCTGACAGTAAAATTTAGGTTGCTGAGTGCTTGATGTACAACAAAGAATGTACATTTATTCAACATGGCGTACACGCTGTATGCTGTACGCATAAAATATTACCAATGAAATTTTAAAAGGTTTAAAGCATAAATTTGCATCTGACCCGCTAATATTCAATAACTGAATTTCTTGTCTCACCTCATATCCATATCTTTAGATATCATGTTGTTCTTAAATATTAAACACATATAAGCAGCAAAATTCTGCAGGCAGCAGTGCGTACAAATCAAAGGGAAATAACTCGTAGTTCCACTGCTTTCTACAGTGTGTGGCATAAGAGAACTGCTGCGCGTAAGGACCGATCATAACATTAATTGCAAGGAACAGCGAACATTGCCACTTCTAATAACAAAAATGAAATTATTTGAGTGAAGTCCCAGTTAATACTATTTCATTTATTTTTAAATCAATGCTTACGTAAATTAAGTACATGAACATATATAGTTTTTAAAATGAAAATCATCCACCAAAATTATTTATAAAATCTTGTAAGTTTCTTAAACTTCAATTTTGGGGAAAATGTGACTTTTTTTAAAAAGTATTAATTTTGTGTTGATGACATCAAAAGGAAGAGAAACAAGGAAATGAAAATTTACCATCACCACCCCAACCCATAAAATTCAATGAGATGACTGCATGGTCGGACTGCTCTGCACATATTATTTGGTTCTGATATTAATTAACTGTGATTCCTTTAGATGTAATCAAGGGTCACCATTCAAAGGTTGTTGACTAAATGTCACTTGCATATGAATTTATATAAGTGAAGGGCTATATCTGAAGCTAATGTGAAACTGGAATTAACTGCAGCTAAATACTAATTACTCGTTACAGTTGTAAGAAATAAAGGGTTGGAATTTGGGAAAGTGTTTGCATATATTTCATAAGATTGAAATTTTAGAAAATTTAGAACAATCTCATCCTAGACTTCTTAACATCCGCGCCGTATTCGCAGAGTATTCGGCGCGGATCTAAGAAGTCCGATTTAAAGTTTGTGGGAACGAATTTTATCCCGTAGGATCGATTTAAAAAAAAAAAAATCTTACCCACTTATCCTAAATCAGCCATCGTAATTACATTACTTAGTGAAGTTGATTTAAATCTTTATCAGATTGAACTTACACCAAGTGTGCGAACATTGACAGCGCACGTGCAGGTTTATATTAACACGATGTGTCGTGTGCTCTACAATACGAACTGTCTTTCATTTTCAGTAATTTAACTGGCCTTTGTTTACACTTTTGAGCACCCACAAATACAAATAAATAAATAAATAAAATGGGTGACAAGTTTTATTATAAGACTGTGTGAAAAAGTGTACATTTCTTTCTTTAAAGACTGGGTCCTCTTTAAAGAGGGAAATGCCATCCTACAGACTGGGTCCTCTTTAAAGAGGAAAACCCCCTTTCGTGTAAAGTGCCTTTCCCAAGGACACAACGTCGGTTCTGCCGCGGCCAGGACTCGAACCCACAACCTTTCGGTTGCGAGTCTAACAGCCTAGACCACCGACGCCATAGATTGACAAGTTTATATATATATATATATATATATATATATATATATATATATATATATATATATATTAATTACATTATTCAGTTACTTAGAAATTATTTTTACTCTGTTTTAAAACTATAATTATTCAATAAATTGATGGGTTGCTGGCTTAGCTTATATGACCCTCTTCCTAATGAACAGCTAGGATATATATACATGTACAAAATATATATAAAATTGTATGACTGTTATTCATACCTGCAAGTATTCTTTAATGCATTTATTGTTTTTGTGGATGCAGAAGGTGCACACTTTGATTTGATTGCAGGAAAATGAATATAGAGAACTGATATATTCATAAATATATAACTGAGTGTAAATAAAAGCACTATAAAAAGGTTCAGACTTCGTGATTTATCAATTAATCTCATTACTTCCCTTTTTTGTTGTTGTTTGTTTGGTTTTCTTTCTTTCTTTTTTTCTTTCCTTTTCTTAGGACTGGGGTACTGAGGACCTATTCTAATCCGATTCTCACGGGATTGGTCAAAGTATGAACATGGATCAACTGAATTATACAGATAATGCCCTACAAGTGTTTGCTTGTGTCATAGGTATGGACAAGAGTGATATAAACTGGTCAGTCAAATCAGAATGAGGAGGGAGAGGGGAGGGGCTCGATCCCAGCACCAAACTCCTCATTGGCTCTTCTTATCTCTGGTGAAGTATTCAGTTTTACAATATACACCACGTGAGACATCGTAGAGGTTCAGGGGGTATCACCTTCGCAAGTCTAGGGTTTTAAGTTCACTCCCCACAAACTTCAGATTACGAAGAGATAAGGGGGATATAATGTGCTTTGAAGATTACTATACAAGTCTAGGAAACTGATTTAAACCTCCAAACAAAAGTTGTTATATTTCCGCATGAAATGGAAAACGAGATAGGGAGGTCGTCGTATAAAGTAACTATTTTGTGTTATTATCTCTAAAGAAGTTCCGGACCCCCCCCCCCCCCCAACAACACCACCACCCATACCCACACACGCACGCACACATACACACACACACATACACGATTTTATCTTTATTCCATGTTTCGTCGTCTTTTTCTTCTTGTAAAATGAAGTTGTTAAATTACAAATTTTTCTTCAAGAATATCAATAATTTTAAGCTATAAAATGTATGTGAATTTATAGTCGTATTTGCAACTTTGGTTTTGACTTTATTTATGCGCAATGCAATCCGTTTTTATGCGGTCGATAAAATTTAATCTATACTAATGGAAAATATAAAGAGTGGTGTTGACCTACTACAGGAAGCCATTAATAACTCTGGCGGTTTGTTTGAAACGGACAAAATGGAGAATTTTAAAAAGCTGCATCTTCCTTGGAACTTTGGGAAACGGTATAATGTAATAAATGGAAAAGAAAACTCTTATTACAATACACCGAATTCAAAGATTGATACCACGATAGGTAATTGCGACGAAGAAGATCAACCCAGACGACTTCGGCGCAATACAAGTCTGACGCGATCTGTGAGGGACGTCGTTGGAACATTGCGACAGGTTTGTGTTTGATTTATCTACTTCTTAATTGATTTTCCCAGTTTCTTTTGATGAACAGTGGAATATTATCTCCAGGAAAGGGTTAAGTGCATTGTTAAAACTGACTTTAGAAATAAAAAGCAGGTTTTCTCAAGATGATCTTTCAATATATTTACAACCAGAATTCTTATAATGAGAAAGCATCGTTGGAAACATACGGTTGGTTGCATTTCTTTTACATTCTTTTAGGTAAAAGAAGTGCGACCGACCTTGGGTTTCAGAGGATGATAAGATTAAGAAAGTTGCCGAAAAATCAAATATTACGATTTGTGGTATAACAGGAATTAGGGCAATTCGTCCTTAAGACACCGAATTAGGACATGTCGCCCCAGATCGAGACAACTCGCCACCTTCACAAAGGCAATTCATCCTTGGTCTTTTCAGTAATCATATTAAACATGTATGTTTTGGTTTTTTATTTATTTATATTTTTTTAGCATTTCAACAGAGAGAAAAAGATTTCTATGTGATATCTTTTTTTTTTTTCTTTTTTTTTTTTTTAATTTCATTTCATTAATTTCAGTACAAAATTTATTTACTAACAAGGATATTTACAGTTAAACACAGTTAATAACAACACAAAATTCTGTATTTTATTACTTTTCACAAATGCATGTTAAGTACAATACAATGCACTGTAAATATATCACTAAAGTGGCTTTTTCAATGGCTGTTGTAGATCTGTCTGTACTTCATGAGGAGTCTGTTTAGCCTCCATCGTTGTATTCTTCTCAAAGCTGGTGATCTGGTACTGTAGTAATCAGGTGGTCTTCTTCTGATGTGCGGGGGGGGGGGGCTCCAATCCTCTGATGTCATTACAGTGTCCCCTCGTCAATGCTTTATTGCATATCAAGACTTTATTAATTTCACAGGCTGACTTGGTATCCATGAATTCTTCGTCACTTTGAAGTCGATAATCATGATATCCAAACTAGACAAAGAATAAATACTTAATATATTTATGGCTTGGGTAATCTCCATTAATTGTAAATTATCCAATTCTTTAAATTCTTCATTACTTTGAACATAAAATCTAATATTTTATTTATTGTAATTTCTTTTAACAATATCGAAATATTGCAAATTTTTTTAATTGTTAACAGAAAAATATATATTTCATTTATGAATCAAATGTATAATAGACCAAGAGCGAATTGTATTTGACTGCGGGTAAGTTGACTTAGGGGTGAGTTGTCCAGCATTTGTAAAACATAGTACTTTATCTTCATGATATGGTGGCTCAGTTTTATCTTTGTTGAATATTATGATTGTAAGCAACACTTTTTGAATCAACAGTGCCTTTAGTGGGCCCTGCACACCACATGTGGAAAAAGAAGAATATTATTATTTTGATTATTTTCTTGTCCACAGAAATTCAAAACATCAACAAAGAGACGAATGAGATTTAGTGACCATGAAGAGATTTCTTCACCAACCCCTTCAAACATTAGAAAACCTAAGAGGAGCAAAAGCAATTCCAAATTCCCAGCAACTCCTAAAAACTCAAAGAACACAATTGTTTATAGAGAAGTGAAGTTGTACTCCCCTTTTGAAATTGAAACCCCACCCGCTAAAACACCCCCGGGTATTAGGACATCCACACGAAGTCGTGTACAGTAAGTCACCTTGCCTGTATTGAATGTGAATGTGATTATGTTATTATCACTAGTCATAATAATGAGAAGAGTGTTGTCCTCCACTTCCCTTTACATTTTTGGAAAGCTATATTATTTTGAACAAGCACAGACAAGACAATTTGGTAATGGTAGATATCAGGAATGAATGCCTAATTTGGTTGTATTAAAATTTATAGGGATAAAACAGCAACAAAAAAACAATGGAGCATGGGTTAATTTCTGCGATCGACACATTTTATCTCACACTTTCATTGATTTTATACTGTCTTGTCTTAATAAGACTTCATAATACAGAGTTTAAAAGTTATTAATTTCACAAAGATTAACAAACAAGTGCTACAACTATTTTGATGCTATATTATATAATAATATAATGATATATACAACAAAAACTTCAAATATATGGAGTAAGTCAAAGGTCATTTACAGTCCTACCACCCATACTACAAACAACGTAAAAATTTGATGCATATATTTTGTAATATTTTAGGTTTTTTATGTCATGTTGAAAGGTCAATGCTATTATTGAGAAATAAAATATGCTGAAACGACAAATGTTAATTACTGTTAAATCATTAGTAAATACTAACACATATGGTATGATAGTTAAAAACAGTAATGTAAACAGATATTCATATCTGAAAACAAATGCTTCAGATTTCACCAGATGGAGACTCCAACTCGACTGAGGAGGGAAGTTGAATCTCTGACAGCCAATATGCAGGCACTGGCCACACTTTCTCCAAATGAGCTGCAACAACGGTCAACAAGGTAACATGACACATAAATATTACATAGAATAACAGAATTTTATACTACAGATAATTTGAAACAATTTTGTGTTAAATTTCAGACAAAGAAGGAAATCGCCACTGACCAATGGAAGTTTTCAAAGAACAGGGCTTAGAACAAGTCTGAGGTTACAAAATCGTGAGAAAATGGAAACAGACCTCCTGTAAATCAATGCTTGCTGTGGTTTTGGAGGAAGTCATCTCAATTATGAAATATGCATGTCTTACTATTTTGAACATTATGTATATTGTATGTACTTCAGAAATATTTAAATTGTATTGCGACATATGTTACATGTACTGGGTATATGTGCTATGTTAACATTAGCTATGAATATTTTATATATAGTACATGCATGTTACAATATTTTTTTTTTGTACATATAATCATGTATTATGTTACCGTAATGACAATATGCTTGGATATTTGTCAGTTGCTTTTCCTTCTTGCTGTCTTTCTTTAACTGTGATTTCATCCCCACAAAAAAGCTGGAAATTTCAATAGTCATTGGTTTTGTCTGTTTTATGCATCCCCACAAAAAAGCTGGAAATTTCAATTTTAATAGTCATTGGTTTTGTCTGTTTTATGCATCCCCACAAAAAAGCTGGAAATTTCAATTTTAATAGTCATTGGTTTTGTCTGTTTTATGTAAAAATATTTTATAGTTTTACACGCATAAAATGTACATTTTTTTTATCATCAAATTGTATTTGTATTAACTTTATACAAACCCTCATACTTTTAGTGATTTTATCCAAAGCGGTGCTTTTTAGAATTTTAATTCACTAGTAATTAGATGAACCTTCAGAATTCAAAAGTATTGTTTGTGTTATGATGTCAGATCAATTAAGATATGTGTCAGAGTGTCATTGACACTATATAGAAATTGTTGTTCTTTTAAATTCACTGTGTACCACTGAATCCATTGTAGAGGGCATTTGGAATATAAGTGGAAATAGTCATTTTTGATAATATAAATTTTGTTGGTGCTTTAATTAATTTCAAAGTTTGATTTGAATTTAGTGTAGATTTCATGTGTTTGTTTTGCTGATTTGTTTTGTACAATGAGATTCTTAACACAACTCTTAAGTCATTTAGGACTACCTCAGATCAAGAAGAGATCCTTGAAAAATAATACAAGTTAAATGCTTTCAAATGTGTTTGCATTATATATATGTGTAAATTCTGAATTTCTAATAAAAACACAAAGCTACTGTAACATGCAAGATGTTTGTATTTTGTTGTTTATGGCATTTACAGGTACTGATATAGTCTACATAGTGGTTATATGTAGTTGCCAATGCTGCCGACGTTTGTAAGGAAGTCTTGACTTTTAAATCACCTGAGCCAAAGGCTCAAGTGAGTTTTTTGTTTTTGATAGGAATTCATCTGGCATCAGTTGTTAACTTTTCACATTTTTATCTTTTTCTCCAGAACTACTGGGCCAATTTCAATTAAACTTTGCACAATTCAACCTTGGATAAAGGGTCACACCTTCTTCAAAGGGAAATGGTCAGAAAGATGAAATTTACTTGAAAGCTTCCTTACATAGTGTAGATTTAAGTCGGACCAAACAATAGCCGGGGGGGGGGGGGGGGGGGGGGGGGGGATGAGGCCACAATAAGCGGATCAAAGTTGTGTAGGGGGGAATCTTTATCTCAGTAAGATCAGGGCCATGATTAATCATGTTAATATGCAAGTATCTCCAAGAATTACAAATTAAGGTTTGTTCATATTGTACCTTATGAGTGCAGAGTTGAGACACAATAAAGGATCAAAGTGGGATTGTATAGGGGGGTGTGGGATCTTTATCCCAACAACAGCAGGGCTATGATTAGTCATTCAAGTATCCCCAGGTAGTGCAGATTTCAACCACCTGGGCTTTGGGTAGGGCTGCAATAGGGGGTCGAAGTTTTATGTTGGAAGATACTGGGGGAAGAAATTCAGAAGTTTTCTTAAGAACAGAAGGCCCATAATATGCAGGCAAGTATGTTCAGATAGTTTGATTTTTGTAAACTTGTATTTTGTCCTGCTTTTAGAAAAGTCTAACCTAGGCAATATCTGGTGAACTATATAAGGAAGGGTTTCATATTTTGTATATAAATTCCTTAGGATAAAACTTTGCATTTCATACCATGATCTTGACCTTGGAGTCTGAAATTCAAAACTGAATAATAACCCAAACAGTTGATTGATTGTTTAACCAAAACTGTTGATCGATTGTTTAGGGTTTTACGTAGCGGCAGAACTAGTGATATGGTATTATATTTTATTCTTTGACCATGCCTGAAATATAAAACCATAACGCTATAGTTCTGCAGCTAGGTTTTACGCCGAGTTGGCAATATCTCGGCCATTTTACGGCGGTTAACTGAAATACATTTGGTTGTGGGAGTTTCCCTGACGGCCCCCAATACGCCTACTCTTTTTTGAAAAACAGGAAGACGATCTTTTGCGTGCCAAAGGGGTTGCGATCCTTGACACGGGGCACCCTTTAACGTCCCATCCCACGGACTTATAAGTTAAAAATACGTAAACAGGTAAAAATACATATTTTGTGTATATAAATAAATTGAATTATTAAGTAGTCAAATTAATCTGTTGATTGATTGATTAAATATTGTTTAACGTCCCGCTTGAGAATCTTTCACTCATATGGAGACGTCACCACTGCCGGTGAAGGGCTGCAAATTTAGGCCTATGCTCGGCGCTTATGGCCTTTGAGCAGGGAGGGATCTTTTACGAGCCACACCTGCTGTGGCACGGGACCTCGGTTTTTGCGGTCTCATCCGAGTCGTGCCGAGAAGACGTTGTTAGTAATTACTGCAGCAGCAGCGACTTTATTTTGGTCTTTTGCACCATCTGTATAAATATCAGTTGTAGAATATTCAGATTGTTTTATTTCGTATAACTTGTTTGAAAATATGGGAATTTAATAAGATTTTTTATATTCAGAAAGTGATGTGTCAATGATGTCCAAAGGTAAGTTAGAATCATGTAACTGGTTTTTTTTTTTTACTCGGAAACCAGTTGATTTTACATACGTTTTATTTTTGTCATATAAATCTTCAAACCTTGGATGGAAAACACAGTTAAATGCAGGACTGTCAGTATTAGCTTTTAATTTAAAAACGTATTGTAAGACAAGTTTCATTCTACGTAGGTCGAGAGGTGGTTCGTTTGCGTCAACATACAAACTATCTACAGGAGAGGTTCGAAAAACTCCTGTGCACAGTCGAAGTCTTTGGTGGTGGATTGCATCAAGGGCTTTAATGTAGGATGTTCTTGCCGTTCCATATACTATACAGCCGTAGTCTAGTTTAGACCGGATGAGAGAGCGATATAGATGTAGAAGAGTAGTCTTATCTGCTCCCCATTTTGTGTTTGTAACAACTTTTATTATATTAAAAGCTTTTGTGCATTTCTCTATGAGCATTGCTATGTGCTGAATGAAAGAAAATTTGTTATCAAAATTGACACCTAAGAACCTAATCTCTTTTACAACTTTAATTGGAGTACCATCTAATTCCAACTGCAGATCATCGTGGTGTTTCCGTTTAGAACAGAAATGCATGCACGCCATTTTAGTTCTGGAAAATTTAAAACGATTTACATCAGCCCAATTTTGGATTTTTTTTTTAGACACAACTGTAATTTACGCTCGATGGATTTCATATTTTTGGATTTATAACAGAGAACAAAGTCACTGACATAGAGACTTCCATGAAAGTCGTTCGTAAGTACATCAGATAGACTGTTTATTTTTATACTAAATAATGTAACTGATAAAATACTTCCTTGTGGTACGCCCATTTCTTGTTCGATTGATTGACTGATTATATACTGTTTAACGTCCCGCTCGATAATTTTTAACTCCTATGGAGACGTCACCATTGCCGGTGAAGGGCTGCCAATTTAGGCCTATGCTCGGCGCTTATGGCCTTTGAGCAGGGAGGGATCTTTATCGTGCCACATCTGCTGTGACACGGGACCTCGGTTTTTGCGGTCTCATCCGAAGGACCACCCCATTTAGTCGCCTCTTGTGACAAACAAGGGGTACTGAGCTATTCTAATAACCCGGGTCCCCACGGGGCCTATATTGTTAGATATATCTTTCTTATCTGTGATTATTTGATTTCCTACCTTCAGACGTTTATGTTTTTACCGGAACCTTTTCCTTTTATTTTCCTTATTGCATTCCAAACTTTATTTACAGGAGTATACGAGTTTAGACTTGAAACAAATGTTTTCCAGGATTTTCGTTTATGGTTCTACGAGCCTTTGTTCGATATATGAAGCAGGTGATCTATTGAATAGTCTTTTTACTTTTTTGCGAGCTTTAATTGCTGCATTGCATTCTTGTGTAAACCATGTTTTTGTTTTTTAAATTTTAGTAGAATTTGTCGAGGTTTTAGGTATGCATTTATTTGCTATTTCTAATAAAGTTTCGGTAAATTTTTGAATGGGATCTGGGTGGTTTTCCAACTTTTCAACCGAGATATTTTGCAGACACAGCGCTTCGAAATATGGCCAATCAGCTTTGTCGAGTTTCCAGTTTTCAACAGGATTGCTTTGTGAAGGATCATTTCCTTTAACAACAACAATAATAATGATCGGGAAAAGATCGCTTCCGCACAAGTCATCGTGTACAGACCAGTTTAAATCCAAAAGGAAAGAGGGATCCACTATGCTAATATCAATTGAAGAATATGAACCATTGATTGGATGAAGATACGTTTTAGAGCCGTCGTTTAAAATACAAAGATTGTGGTGAGATATGGCATTTGCATCTTGGAGTTGTTTTTTGTTGTTGTTTTTTTGGTTTTTTTTGTTTTTGTTTTTTTTTTTTTATCCGTCATTTTATCACTACCCATAGCGTCTTATGGGCGTTGAAATTGCCCATAAGTAGGAAAGGAGCAGGAAGTTGTGTTAAATTTATAAATTCCTGAGACTGTAGTTGATAGTTTGGAAGAATATAAACAGAACAAAGGGTATCGTTTTAACAAGGGAAAGGCGAACTGCTATTGCTTGAAGATTTGTATTCAAATTTATTTGGCTATGTATGAAGTTTTTATGGACGGCTATTGAAGAGCCACCAGAAGTTCAGTCCGCTTGAGCGTAATGGTTATACATAGTGTAGTTTTTGATATTAATCTTATCTGTATCTTTCAAATGTGTTTCTCGTAAACATGTGGCTACCGGGTTATGATTCTGATTGAGTAACGATAGTTCATTGAAATTTACTCTAAAACTCGACAATTCCATTGAATAAATGTTAGATGATTCATGATTTCTTATGTGTTAAAGGAGATATTCTCCCTTAATGATTTTTTGGAGAAAGACTCTGGGGGTCGTGATGAGGAGTGTGATGGAGTAAACTTCATTTCCTTCAAGACTCCAAATTTGTTATGTATAGCGACGGGATCTTTCGCCCCATGGGCAACCGATCGCTATAATGTTTTGCTTTAATTTTTTGTAAAGATGAGTTACGTCTCATAGATAATTTGGGGGAATCTGCAGCTACAGACTTTGGAGAGATCGCTGCTACAGTCTTAGCTGCAGACCCTGAAGAAGCAGATACTGAATTTATTTTACTTTTTGTCCTGAAACGTCAAAGAAACTGTTTTTTGTTGCTGCAGAATTCTGTGGGCATATATCACTCTCACAGACTTGTGTCGACATATCCTTCATTGAGAATGATTTTAAAACTGTTGCATATGACGGCAGATTTGTTGTTTTGTTTGGTTGTTGTTGTTGTTTTTGTTTGTTTGTTTGTTTTTCTTTTGTTTTCTTTTTTCTTTTTTTTTTCTTTTCTTTTTTTTTGTTTTTGTTTTTTTTTTTGGTTTTTTGTTTTTGCTTTGTGCGTGGTATGTTATGTGTTTTCTGCTTTAACCTTTTGTATTTGATTTTCTTTAATCCAAATTTGACATTGTTTGGAGGAACCATGTGATCACCTTTGCAATTTTTGCATTTAATTTCTTTGTGACAATTCTTGCCATCATGTCCCTCCTCACCACAGCTGATGCAGGCTTCGGGGCCTTTACATTTTTTTGGTCATGGCCAGATCGCTGACATTTGAAGCAATGCAGCGGATTTGTTACAAACATTTCTATTTTCATTTGGTAAAACCGACTTTAATGCTCGTTGGAAGTGTAGGCTTGCCAAATGTTAAAAAGGTTAGTATTTGATGGTTCAATGCTGTCATTGCGTGGTTTTGTTTGTTTGTTTTTGATTTATTTTTGTTTTTTGTTTGCTTGCTTTTTTTTTTTTGCTTTTTTTTTTTTGTGGTAAACATTTTGGCATTGACCACTTTCTGGAGTTCCAGTTCTTTTTGGATTTCCTATTCAGGAATGCCATCCAGGTCGTGATCTCTGTCAAAAAGGGTGCCTTTGCTTTGATTAAGCCCAAAGTGGGTTTTACCAATGACGCGTATACCAGCTAGGTCTTTCAAGCTCAGCAAGGAAGTAGAATGTTGGTGTTTTTCCCTTTTATTAAATATTGTAACTTCTTTTAAAAAATGCTCCAGATTTCAACTTTTTGACGGATTTTGGAGTTACAATTATTTCCTGTAGACCTTTTTGTATAACAAGAGGCGAAACTTTTGTTAAAGGCTTTGTTTGATTTTCTGACAGTTCTGCCTCATGTGTAATGAAACGGGGTCCAGTGTTCACTAACAGGGGTAATCTGCTCATCATTATGAGAGGTCTCTAAAGCTTTTGAGAAACAACATTTTTTTGTTTTGTTTTGTTTTTGTTTTTGTTTTATAAGTATATAAGTAGCCATAATGAATTATATTTCGGATTCCTTGCTCCCCGCCGGCCTCGGAGCGCCAATAAGGGCGATGTCAGGTCAAACGGATTTCCAGTAAGACCGACACCAAGAGGATACAAAGAATCTATACTCAGACAAAAAGATTTTATCTGATTGACCCTAACCCACCGCTTGATCTATAGATATCGCCATGGAAATGTTGGCGTATTGGGAAATTGCAAAAAACAGGACAAACACTAATGAGGGCATTACGATTATTATTATTATTATTATCATTATGACCAGCCAATTGATCAAGTCGGGCCAAACCTGACCACCCGTCTAGCAGAAGTCGGGGTCAAAGTCGAGTGTTGGTCAACAGACACTATAAACCCCAGTGTCTGTAAACCTTAGCCACCAGGATCCCTTTCTCCGTCCTTTCGGGTTGCAACCCACGGCAAACTGGTTGCCCCCATTTTGTCGCCTCTTACGACAGGGTTGTCGAGGACCTATTCTTTTCACACACGGGGGAACCAACACTGTAACCTTGCTCATAACCAACACTGTAACCTTGCTCATAACCAACACTGTAACCTTGCTCATAACCAACACTGTAACCTTGCTCATAACCAACACTGTAACCTTGCTCATAACCAACACTGTAACCTTGCTCACAACCAACACTGTAACCTTGCTCACAACCAACACTGTAACCTTGCTCATAACCAACACTGTAACCTTGCTCACAACCAACACTGTAACCTTGCTCATAACCAACACTGTAACCTTGCTCATAACCAACACTGTAACCTTGCTCATAACCAACACTGTAACCTTGCTCACAACCAACACTGTAACCTTGCTCATAACCAACACTGTAACCTTGCTCATAACCAACACTGTAACCTTGCTCACAACCAACACTGTAACCTTGCTCATAACCAACACTGTAACCTTGCTCATAACCAACACTGTAACCTTGCTCACAACCAACACTGTAACCTTGCTCATAATGTTTGATTGGTGAGTGATAGCTAGGGCTCTTCATATTTCATATGTGCAAGTTTGATGACAAAGCTTTTATTTGGTACCAAACATTTAAACCTTATAACCTTGACTACAGAGTTTGACCTGATTTTAAGAAAATCTAACCAAGGCAATACTTCCTGAACTATTTAAGGTAGGGCTTCCGTGTTTTGTACATAGATTAATTATGGCACAAACTCTCACCTGATACCACGATGTGTGACTTTGTGAATTTTGAATTTGATTAAAATTTAATTGAAACCTTAACTTTGCTCATAACTTTTGAATGGTGAGTGATGTATCTTTCATATTTCATGTATATATACCTTCCTTGTAACAAGACATTTTTTTAAAATTGATATTTTTGACCTTGGATTTTAACCTTCTTTAATGTTAACTTAGGCGATATCTGTTTAATATTCCTTATGACAAAACTCTGGGGGCCTCCGTGGCCGAGTGGTTAGAACATCGCGCTCAAAATCACAGGGCTTCTCACCTATAGTCGGCGCGGGTTCGAATCTCGCTCGCGCCGATATATGTGAGAAAGTTTGCCAATTTACTTTCGGAAGGTCGGTGGTCTCTTCCGAGGTACATTGTATCTGGGTTCTCTCCTCCAATAAAAACTGGACGCCACCAGATAACTGAAAAATTGTTGAGTGTGGCGGAAAACAACAATCAATCAATATGGCAAAACTTTACATTTCAGACCACGATCTCTGACATTGTATCAACATTGTGTCATGACCCCTTTGGACTGGTAGCTTTTTAGGTTGGGGTCATGATATGAGGGATCAAAAATGTTTATGGAAATAAAGAGGAAAAAAATCTTATAAAAAATCATAACAGCTGAACAACAGTAGGACCAAGGTAACGTAGGTGAGCAATGTGGTCCATGGACCTCTTTTTTTTTTTTTTTTTAAAGAATATTGTGAAAATCGTAGGCATATGAAGCAAATAACAAGTGAGAGACTAAACAAGGCAGGGGCTGTGACGTCAATCATGGTACTGCCTTGATTAGCTGCAGATCTGTAGCTCTCTGGGAAAATATTGGGACAGACCACAATATTTTGAATGTTTTTTAAAAAATATTCAAGGGCTAATAAATTAACTCATGAATAACTCATTAATTTTTGAGTGTTTTGTGATGTTTTATATATATATATATATATAAAGTTTTAATGTATTATAAATGAGACTAAATGTTTATGCTTATCTAACATATTTATGGTATTTTGTGTTTTCGTGTTTTAGCTACGGACTGTTTACATGTGATAACGCCTTTTATATCATATTGCTTTTTAATGTTTTATTTTCTATGTATTATATGCATAACATTCTGTAGTAAGGTATATATGCATGGTAAAGCACCTTTGAGTGTACATAATGTATGAAGAGGGCGCTGTATAAATATGGTATTATTATTATTTTAATAATATAGTATAATAAGTTTGACAATATGTGTATTTAACTTTAATCAACTGAAGCTGATTCATAAATGACTTGTAAATTACTTTGTTGTTAATCTATCCCAATATTCAACTTTTTTTTTTTAATTGTTTTCCGAAAATTTACATGTTAATTTTTTTCATCTTCAACATTTTATATCTAATAAATGAGTGGTATGATTTTCGTAATCATGGTATCATTTTGAAGAGTTTATCAAATAAAAATAACCCATAATAGGAATTAGATAATTGTTAGGCCTATTTCTGTTTGATTTGTCTCACTTTGAATATATGGGAAGAGCGTACATTGTTTTATCAAATATTGTTGAAAGAAATTGTGTTTTCATACAAATCTCGTGGTAAAACTTTCTTTTTATTAAAATATAAAATAAGATTAATCATTTACTGCGTATAGCTTTAGAACGTTATTTTTAAATTTTCATCAAGGATAGATAACTCTTCCAAAATGTTTCAAGTGCAAAAATATTGATTTCCAATTATTTACTTGAGTCATGTGTGTGAATTCGGTTCATTTCACTTTCATCATTAAATATTCTCATTCAAAATTGTCCAATCTCCTTTCAATATACATTGATCAAATACCTCATCCCCTTTGACAAAACGATCTTATTTCTGCAATTCATTTTAACAATGCAACATCCCCCCCAAGTGCATGTTTATGGTGACTTTTAGGGGGAAATAAATAATCAGACGATAATCTGCATATCCAACGACAGTTTTGTAAATATTTTGAGAAATCAAAATACTTCTTTATCCCGAAAATGGGCTACTGATCAGAATACTAATTTGTTCCTTTCCGGGAATTTGGCGTATAGTCGCTTTGGTTTTGATTTTATGAAGTGTTTCTTATTTCCGGCTATTTCTCGATTGCTTTGTCGTTTGTGAAGTTTGGTTATTTTTTTCTTTTGTTGATCTTTAGTTGCGGTGATGCTATCCAGATCAGTTAGAGCAGAAACCCGAAGTAGGGCCAAGGAAGATATAAAACGAGTAATAACTGCTATCGACAAAGTGAGAAAATGGTAAGTGCCAGTCAGATTCTATTTGATGCGACAGTTAAGAGACCTATCACATTTGATATTATACAACTTGTATATTCACTGAACATTTATGACAAGTCCCTGGGACAACAATTTTTACCAGCTACCAAACTATATTTCCATTCATATTTGTGATGAAAGTATCGCACAGTATTTGCATTAGCAGGTGCAGCGCCATCACTTGAAGCTGATTTCACGTTGTGTATGCGAGTGTTCAGTTGTGTGTGGATGCTAGATTTTGAGGATGATCGAGTGATTGTGTGGATGACAGATTGATTGTGTGTGTGGATGAGCGATTGATTGTGTGTGTGGATGAGCGATTGATTGTGCGAGTGGATGACAGATTGATTGTGTGTGTGGATGAGTGATTGATTGTGTGTGTGGATGAGTGATTGATTGTTTGTGTGGATGACAGATTGATTGTGTGTGTGGATGAGTGATTAATTGTGTGTGTGGGTGATAGATTAATTGTGTGTGCGTATGAGCGATTGAGTATAAGTGTTAGCTTGTGTGGATGATTGATTGTGTGTGTGGGTGATAAATTAATTGCGTGTGGATGATAGATTTAGTGTGTGTGGATCAGCGATTGAGTATGGATGTTAGCTTGTGTGGATGATCAATTGATTGTGCATGTAGGTGATAGATTAATTGTGTGTGTGGGTGATAGATTAATTGTGTGAGTGGGTGATAGATTAATTGTGTGTGTGGATGATAAATTAATTGTGTGTGTGGATGATAGATTAATTGTGTGTGTGGGTGATAGATTAATTGTGCGTGTGGGTGATAGATTTTGTGCAAGGGGTTGATAGATTGACTCTGTATGAGAGTGATTGATGGTGTGTGTGGATGAGCAATTGATGGTGTGGGTGGATGAGCGATTGAGTATAAGTGTTAGCTTGTGTGGATGATTGATTGTGTGTGTGGGTGATAGATTAATTGTGCGTGGGGGTGAGAGATTGACTCTGTATGAGAGTGATTGATGGTGTGTGTGGATGAGCAGTTGCATGTGTTATAGCACTATATAATACAGCTACATTCCACAACAATGTCTAGTTGAGAGGGAAATGTTCAGTTTTGAATTGCTCTTGTTGAGGCATCTGCGCACACAACTGAACACTCGCATACACAACGTGACATCAGCTTCAAGTGATGGCACTGCACCTGTTAAAGCAAATACTGTGTGATACTTTCTTGCATTGTTCTTGGAATTCATTAATATGGACTCGGAGGGTTATGTTCAGCCAATTTAAGACAAGCATATAAGTTTTTATAAAGTAGAAAATTGTACCACAGTAGATCATATTCTATTTTATATTAATGTTAGCTCGTACACATGTACTGTAGACAGTGGATGATATTCTTTATATATCAGTGTAACAGTGTTACTCGTTTGCATGTACAAGTTTATCAGGAATATTACTTAAAACATTAGTGTGCTCTTACAATCAGTGAACATCCCAACACCAACACTGTTTATGCAGTAATAAGAATTAATCTTAAGATGTACTAAAATGTAAATGTGTGTATGTATATATATATATATATATATATATATATATATATATATATATATATATGTTTCGTTTTTTGGTTATTATTGTTTTGTTTTTAAGTGACACATCATTGAGTGATAAAAACTAAAAGCATTTATTTTATGATAACCTAACCTGATGGGTTTTTTTTTCTTTTGTAATTTGATAGGGAGAAAAGATGGGTTACAATTGGCGACACTACTATGAGAATATACAAATGGGTACCAGGTATTGTTAAATTTTGTTTTACGCTTTTAAAAGCCAGTTTTGTTTTATGTGTTTAGTCCATTTTCCTTGAACTTTTAAAATGTTTTAGCTCACCTGAGCCAGGTTGAGTGGGCCAAAGACATATAACTTATGTGAGCTTTTCAGGCCATGTGGAAGCTTTGCACACCTCTGAAATTAAGTGGGAGATGGATATGTCTATTTTGCCTATGTGTCTGTCTATCTTCTATCTATCTTGTCTGTCCAAAATTTAATCATGGTCATAATGTTTGATCTATACAACTTAGAGACTTCATACTCATTAACTGAAATATCAAGGTCAAAGAATTTGTCCCAGATAAAGGACAAGGTCAGTATTGTCACTATTAAATACGGATATATTCAGAGGCATCATGTTCCATGAGGACATTGTTTGGAGCTTACTCTTTGGAATTACCATATTTTCAAGATGGCCACCATGGTTCTTGATTGGCAAACCTAATTTTGATTTTCCTTAAATTATTTCAAATCTTAACAGCAAGATAGATCATTTTGTTTCTGGCCCCTATTGATTGTAATAGTTATTTTGTCATTGAATTGCTGCTTTTTTGATGCATGTCTTAAAGAAATGAAAAAGTAAAGTAATTATTTTTTTTTATTTTCCAGTATCTGCATCTGAACCATTGCCTGTAAGTTCTCCATATCAAAGAAACTGAAAGAAAATAAATAATAATGAATAAAGAGAAAGAAGAAAATGAAATGTTGTGTATCTTTGATTATGACTTATTTTTCGAGGATATATATTTAGAGGAAAAGAAAATCACACAAAGATTACATATTTTCTCTTTTGCAGCCAAATGCTGTAAGAAAGAGTTTGAAAGTAAGATCAAACATGAAAAAGAAAACACGATCAGGCCATGACAATGAAGCGTCTCAGGGAAGTGATATCAGCAAAGTTAATGTGAATGAAAACAGCTCCTGTAAGTATGAAGGTGCAATTCAACAGGAAGGTTTCATATCTGCATTTAATTTAGTAATCTTTTTTTTTTGGAAAATCAGTTGTATACCCATTGAATAAAGAATGTCATCTTTGAAATGCATTTATTTTAATCTGAAGTTCATGCACTCATTGTACTGTAGATCACTTTTATCTTGCTTGGACACAGTCAATGATGTATTTATTCGTGAGAAACATTGTTTAAGTCTTCTATGTGCAAGTGTTTATTTGCAAGAACTAAATATTTGCATATGGCTAGTCTTACAAAATTATGCCTAAATAATATTTTCGCTAATAAAATGTAATGTACAGTATGTTATTCATTTTAATGCTTTCTTCAATTGTAGCTCAGCAGGTCTACACAGATGAAAATACACAACAGTCACAACCAGATTCAATCTGTAGTGATCAAGTCAGCAACATGAATGAAGATTCATACCAATCATTTCCTGACAACAGCAACACAGGATTCTCCCAATCACAGGACACAGACAGCAACCAGACTGACATGAGAATTGGTGAGTATTGCAGCAACCAGACTGACATGAGAATTTGTTTTGTTTCTTTGTTTACTTGATGTTGAGAATTTTTCACTCATATTGAAATGTCACCAGCTGTAGGTGAAGTAGCACAAATTTAGACCTATGCTTTACACTCAGGGTCATATCAGTGAGGGTTCGTTAACGTGCCAATGCCTGGCATGACACAGGACCTTGATTTTTAAGGTCATATCTGAAAGACCCGTGATTCTCACTACATGTTCAGGTATGTGCCTGTGTACTGATAATATGACACGATACAGGACCTCTGTTTTTAAGGTCATATCTGAAGGACCCATAATTCTCACTTTTAAATGCCAAGTGTTTGGTGAAGGAGCAGTCACTACCTATGGTTACATCTTAGGTTTGACACTGCCATGGTACAAGTGGGGCTTGAACTCACAACCTTTTGGTTATGGGAAAATGGGTAAATGCTATAGAAAACAGACCGACATGAGAAAGCTTACAAATTCTAGCAACTATTTTCTGATTACAGTAAAACATAGTTACAACAAACAGGCTTATAATGAATTCATGTTTACAATGAAGTGTTTTTTTCATTTCCTGTAGTTTTAAAACATATTATAAGCTTATTGGAGATAACAAATTATGTTTATAATGAATCAAAATTGCTTGTTCCCAGCACTTTGCTGTAAGTGTGTTGTAATGTAATGTTTATGAGAGAAATGTTTAGCAATGAAGGATATTTTAAAACAACTGTACAGTAAACCATGGTTATAGCAATCTAATCAAAATTAGACTCTTTGATCCACTCACTGACCATCGCTACACAAATGAAAAATATTGTGCTGTGTTATCACATTGTAACACAATAAACCATTCATTCTTTACATGTTCTTTGTTTAGCAGTAGTAAGTGAGCGGATCAAAGAACCTAATTTTAATTAGATTGAAGTCATACCAACCCTCCAGGGCCAGCAAAAACAGTTCGTTATTACCAAACTTCATTATATCCAGTAATATTTTAATTGTTTACACAGGGGGATAAATATCACTTTGCATTAGGCATAAATTTGTTATAAGTATGTTCATTATGTGTGCGTTTTACTGTAGTGTGTATTTCATGTTAGGTCATCACCTTATCTTTATAACAATTTTAGAGAGCTCAGTTCAAAGTTAGAACTATGAATTATTAACAAATTGTCATAATATGTGTATTTGGTGTAACTTGCACATGAAAAAATTACTGATTTTTGCCTCCAGAAGATTTGTTACAATCAATAACGGAGAATAATTTTGTGAGCTGTCTTATATTGAGCTGCATTATCACACCATAACAACATTCATTTTTCACATGTGTTTTCCTCTAGATCAACAATTAAGTGAATTCCAAGGTTTTCTGTATTTTCAGCCATGAGAATGATCAAAGATGACAGAAAGAAGAATTCAGAAGATACAAATGGTAAGTACAGATTGTTGAGTTGATGGACGGTGTAAGACAAGATGATATTTATTTGAAGTCGGGTTTACAAACAGAAGTATTACCTAGTGAGAGCTATTTTCGGTATAGGTTTAATTTGGCCCCCATACATTGACTTACTGGAAGCAAAGTTGACTGCATTATGACAAAGACAACTTTTCTGATATATTGGTATGAGGTCATAAGTGCATGACTTTTCTGGGATTTGTAATTTTTGATGAGTTAGAACACGCATGTAATTTTGTATCATTTTCTTTTTTACAAGCATCTGAGTGTATTGGTATCGGGTGCTAGGGTGGGAGTTAAAACTTCAACAAAAAAAATTAAAAATTATGCAGTCATATACTGTAGTTAAAGGTATTCAATACATAGTAGAAGGGTTTTTCACATTGTAGATAAATGATACATTTGTACATTACATTAATTGTAAATTCATATCTTTCAACTTAACATAAATGTCAGAGAGAGAGAGAGGAGAGAGAGAGAGTTTATTACAATTAATTGCAGGGTATTTATGGAAAAGAATTATCTCCCCTCTCCCCTTGCTTAAAAAGAGAACTTATAAAATTTCATAAGGATTTGATTGGTGGTGTACATTATGGATTATAACATTGTATTATATTAATGAGGAGCTTTTTAGAGAAATTGTCTTCTGTTTTACTTAGTATATCAAACACAATGCATTTCCTATAGAATTCAATGCAAAATCAAATAAAGAATACTTTTTAAAATACAGTAGTTCTTTTTCAAACAATTTTCAAGTTGATGCACTTAATATAAGACCTGACTTTTCAATATCTAGCTTTCCCTCGATGCAATACATATTTAACACTACATAGGCCTTTGTATCTCAGATATATTATGTTCTTTGATGTGCATGATGTATTTCAAATAATGAACAAGCAATAAGTGACATTTTCAATGAAAAAACAAACAAACAAACAAACAACATCCGACGTCTTATGACAAGTTATAAGAAATGACGGGAAATTGTGATCATGGCTTTGTCACCCAAAAGTTGAAGTTTGAAAACCGTGTAATTTTAAATTTTACTTGATTGTGTCCCTTTACTGGTTGTTCTTTATGATTTTCAGTTTAAAAGTGATTTGTTATTTCTGTTCCAGATTCCGAACCACCCATGCTAGAGAGAGAACAGGACGATCCACCACATAAAAAACCCAAAACAGATGCTTGATTTTAGACAAGAGAAATAAATTATACACGTGTGTTTGTGTAATTGGTCATTTTTTATTTAGTGACTGTAAATCTGTTCTCATAAAAACGTAATATGATGCTTAGTACAGTGAAAAATGTGTTCATAATAAACTTTCTACATTTCCAGTAATTTTGCCTTTGATCTCTTTGCAATTGTTTGTTTTACGTCCCATCGAGAAATTTTCACTCATATAGAGATGTTACCAGCTGTAGGTGAAGTACCACAAATTTAGGCATACACTTTGTACTCAGGGCCGTAGCAGCAAGGTTCTTTAATGTGCTAGTTGCCTGTCGCAACACGACAACCTCTGTTTTTAAGGCAATCATATCTGAATGACCTATGATTCTCACTTCTAAATGCCAAGCGTTTGGTGAAAGAGCAATCAACACTTATGTTTATGTCTTAGGTTTGACAAGACCATGACATGAGCGGGGGCTTGAACTCATAACCTCCTGGTCATGAAGCAAATACTCTACCACTGAGGTACCATGTAGGGTCAAATTGTAATAATAGCCATTTTCTCAAAGTACTGCAGTTGTGAATAATGTGATAATCTGAATCTTCATCAATAGAGTAATTCTATTTTAACAGCTGGGAATTCAGACAAATTAAAGTATAAAAAATAACATATGGGTATGAACTGTAATGATTTATGCCAGCATACACTTCATGAAGCGTGAGGTGTTGCAGATTATACCCTAAATGTATTTTCAGATATTAGAACCCCTTGGGGATCCGGGTTGTTAGAATAGATCCTCAGTACCCCTTGCTTGTCGTAAGAGGCAACTAAATGAGGTGATCCTTCGGATAAGATTATAAAAACGGTGGTCCCATATCACAGCAGGTGTGGCATGATAAAGATCCCTCCCTGCTCAAAGGCCATAAGCACCAAGAAAAGGCCTAAATTTTGCTGTCCTTCACCAGCAATGGTGACGTCTTCATATGAGTGAAATATTCCCAAGAGGAACGTTAAACAATATGCAATCAATCATTCCAATGGTTAATAAAAACGACAAAAATTATATTGGGTCCCGTATATAAATTTGTACTTTTTTTTTTTTTTTTTATCATACAACACAAAAATCTGCGGCAAATTACACCTTTCATTTCAAACACACCCCAACCATGGCAATTTCCTCAGTCATTTTTAAATTCTGTGCGATAAATTTTAATCCCGACAATTAATTCAAACTTCAATATTATTTCTCTCGATTTCAAATAATTTCACTCTTGATATTAGCCAATCACGCTACACCTAAACATTTATATCTCCGCTCAATCTTGGATAAACTGCGTCTGGGTTACGAATCCTGTGGTTTGGTACTCTCTTTCCTATACTGAGCTGACCGAAGCTTGCATGTGATCACGGTATATAAAATTTAGAATAAACACGTGTTCCGACAGTAACTTGAATCACTGTGTCAATATAACACAATCTGTATGCCGTAGTGCGGTAAGTGCGTTTTGGTATTGGCGCATAGTTTTTTTAAAGCCTACCATCTCTTGATAGTATTACAGGCATATATATTGTATTTTTTGTTGTTGCAATGGTGCTTAATTCAGTCTTTACAGTTCAGTACGTACAAGAAAAAATTATATGTACAAAAATTACAAAAAATATATACGTACACAAAATGGTTTGAAAACAATTAAGTATGGTGGCCGTATGGTGAAATGTTTTAATACCTTTCTAGTTAGCTCATGATCTCAGGATTATCCAAATTTGTCTGTTACCTGTGAATTTAAATAAAAGAACAAATTAATAACGTATTTGTGATTGAATGTATTTAATTTAAAAGAATCAGAGTGGATGTGAAACAACACACCCGTCAAATCAGCAAAAAATGTTGATTCATGAATCATAGTCATCCCGTAAGTAATTCTTGCTCGTAATTTCCGATGTGCATTGCCCTCGGAGGTCATCAGTTCGGAAAAATGCGAAAGAGAGGCACTGTGCACGTGTCAGAAATGTAACAATTTAATATGCCGAATTTATAGCAAATTCATTGATAAAATTTCGTTTGAATGGCACATTTGCGTAATTTGATTACTTTCTTACACTTATGAAACTTAAAGTCATTTATGACACGGTGTAATATTTTAAAACAAACGAAATTTGTAGTTATTCACGTCAGTCGCCATCTTTGTATGACTTCGGTTCCGTTTCAACCCGATTACGTTCGGCAATCATCGTTCTCATGTGTACGCGTCGCAATGGCGGTTTATACGAAACATTCATTATAAGTATGCTCTAAAGCAATCTTCCCTTGTTTATTTTGTTGAATTCTTCTTCAGATCTTGGGAATTTTATAAGTTTTATCGATAGTTGTAAATTGGTGCATAGTTGGAAAAAAAAAAATACCGTCAATTACAGCTTGTATTGCTTTAAAGTTAAATTAAAGGGCGGTGACTATTTCCAAGGGAGGTGGTTAAAGGTAAAAATCAGATGGGGAACCAAAACACAATGAATATGCCAGAAATTACATGTGCAATCAACGCATGCATATCATTTCACACTGCGGACAAAAATGTGACAATTATATCGAATCCGTACCACTAATGTAGCTTTATGTTGAAATATTTTAATTTTTTTCACCACGTGTAGAGATCTAATGCAATGTTTTGAAAGAATTATTTTTATGTAAATCAACTTACTCAACCGTACACAAAATTGATCAGCAGCACACAGCAATGGGGGGGGGGGGGGGGGGGGGGAGCTCCCCCTATTTCCGACAATGTACTTTTCCGTTATTATTATTACATGCAATGGTGATTATTTTTACGAGCAAAGTTTGGTTTAGAGTCTGCCCCTCTTTAGATATTAGTAGTGAATTGTAAAATTTGACCGATGCATTGAATACGTCGCCTCCTCCCTCACGATTTAAGATTTCGAGCTTTGGGTTTTGTTATATTTGTTTTTTGCATGTCAAGAATTTTCAGTCAGTTGTGAAGCCGGGGGCGGCTGGAGAGGAAGTTGACTTTTATGAAAAACGATTTTAATGACATGATTAGATCTATATTAGCATTCGTTGTGCTTTTATTTCCAGGTTTCTGTTGATTTTTTTCTAGGATTAGTTTTGATATTCTGATTATTAATTGTATCATAATGTATGAGGATTCGGGTTAGAATAGTTCTTCAGTACCCTTTGCTTATTGTACAAGTTGTTCTTGATCAATACACGTCCGCTTGTTTTAGGTCGATTTACGTCCGTTTGTTCTAGATCAATTTACGTCAGTTTGCTCTAGATCAATTTACGTCCGTTTGTTTTAGATCAATTTATGTCAGTTTGTACTAGATCAATTTACGTCAGTTTGTTCTAGATCAATTTACGTCAGTTTGTACTAGATCAATTTATGTCAGTTTGTACTAGATCAATTTATGTCAGTTTGTACTAGATCAATTTATGTCAGTTTGTTCTAGATCAATTTACGTCAGTTTGCTCTAGATCAATTTACGTCCGTTTGTTCTAGATCAATTTACGTCAGTTTGTACTAGATCAATTTACGTCAGTTTGTACCAGATCAATTTATGTCAGTTTGTTCTAGATCAATTTACGTCAGTTTGCTCTAGATCAATTTACGTCAGTTTGTTCTAGATCAATTTACGTCAGTTTGTACTAGATCAATTTACGTCAGTTTGTTCTAGATCAATTTACGTCAGTTTGTACTAGATCAATTTATGTCAGTTTGTACTAGATCAATTTATGTCAGTTTGTACTAGATCAATTTATGTCAGTTTGTTCTAGATCAATTTACGTCCGTTTGTTTTAGATCAATTTGCGTCAGTTTGTTCTAGATCAATTTACGTCCGTTTGTTCTAGATCAATTTACGTCAGTTTGTTTTAGATCAATTTGCATCTGCTTGTTCTAGATCAAAGTTTATATCCATTTGTTCAGGCTCAATATACATGTGTTTGTTCTAGATCAATTTACATCTGTTTGTTTTAGATTAATTCACATCTGTTTGTACTTGATCATTATTTGTTTTAGACCAATGTAAAGGTTGAGATAACTAACAGTATTCAATCTCGTAGTTCCTATAGCAGATACAGGGGCCTCCGTGGCCGAGTGGTTAGAGCATTGCGCTCAAAATCACAAGGCCTCTCACCTCTTGTCGGCGCGGGTTCGATTCTCGCTCGCGCCGATATATGTGACAAAGTTTGCCAGTTTACTTTCGGAAGGTCGGTGGTCTCTTCCCGGGTACATTGTATCTGGGCTCTCTCCTCCACCTACAAAAACTGGACGCCACCAGATAACTGAAAAATTGTTGAGTGTGGCGGAAAACAACAATCAATCAATCAATCATATAGCAAAACAAATCAGAGAGATGGGCAAACACAGACCCCTGGACATACCAGAGGTGGGATCAGGTGCCTAGGAGGAGTATGCATCCCCTGTCGACCGGTCACGTGAGCCCTACCTACCGATTCAGGTAAACGGAGTAATTCATGGTCAGAATCAGTGTGCCAAGAAATGCCTAACAATTGGCGTGAAACACGTCAGACAGCATTTGACCTAATAGAAATTTGTACTGGCAAACTAGATCGTTATAACGCTCTTGCGTATTGAATCAGTTGGAATATATAAACATCATATGCAGGTGATGATGTAATATTGCCACTTAGATAAGGGAAGATGACGATGGAGAAATTGAAATCATCACGTTTGTCGTAAAGTTGAGTTGTTAGTTTGCCGCCAGCATCTATTTTCAGTAAAACTAAGTACTAAGCAGATGTGGAAAACTCTGTGGTGTCTTTTATATCAAGTTCACTGGGATATATCGAATCGACATCTGAACGAAAATGATTATTGTTGATAGATAAAACGTCGATATATCTAAATGTTGAATTGATGGCTACAGTAAGAGATTTTTCTTCTCATGTAGAAGCCTTTGAATGAATTCTGCTTCATAAGAATATAAAAACAGGTCAGCTAACAAAGGAGCACCATTCGTGCCCATGGGAATTCCAACAGACTGTTGGAAGACACGATCACCAAAGACTACGAAGATATTGTCAATGAGGAACTGTAGCATCTTTTTAATATCAACTTCAGGGTACTTGTGCATGGAATCAGAGTGGTGTAACAAAATAATTTTTGGGATGACCAATCACTAAATATGAATATTTCCTTTCACCATTTTTGTTGACGAAACAACTGTCTGTGATGTCAAAAAATCTAGTCTTTAATTTATCGTGAAGTATGGTCGTGTAAAGTGTTGCAAAATCATACGTATTAATGTTCTTAATTTGAGAAAAGTTTTGTGATTTCAAATTCATTAAAAGTTCTATAGAATTTTTAAGAATCCACATTTGATTTACACCACTTCTGGCATATATAGTAGCACAGTACGTTTGAAGTTTCTCCTTCACAGCAGTTAATATTTTCGTGAGGAGCAAAGATAGAGGCTTGGTAGAACATTGACTAGATCCAGCAATGTATCTTTGTTTTGTAAGGGTTTTTGTGGAGTTTGGGGATCCAGTATAGGTACGGTAACTCATATTCATCCGCTCCATTGACTGGAATATTAAATGTATTTAAAACTGAAGCATGATTTTAAAGAATTTCATCTTTTGGAAGGGCAGTTGGAGTATACGTGCGATTAATAAATGTGGAATTAATGCCAAGTTCGTTTAGAATGCAGTTGTAATAATGAACCTTACAAACAAAAACAATGTTGTTGCAAGCTTTACCAGCTGGAACCAAAACATATTCCTCATGTAACCTATCTAACACTTTTATCACTTCAGGTTTATTAAACACAGAAGGATAGATGGTAGGCATTTTTGTTTTGATATGTCTGATACGAGATTTTAATTTTCCATTTATACTTTTTATCCATTCTGACAAGATATCAAGGTCTTCTTTTTCATATCTAGCCCTTCGTCTGGCATAATCTTCGACAGAATTCATAATAGAGATGAAGTTCTGTCGCCAGTTGAAAGACAGAGGTTCTCTGAATTTAGGACCTTTTAAAATAAGTGATTTTAGGTCTTCATTTTTAACTATATCAACATTGCCAGTAATGACATATCCAGCTGAACAATAGACGAAGAACAAGAACATATAGATGGATTGAGTATAAGATGGTCTATATCTAGGCAGTGGAAAGTTTGTTTGAAGTTAAAGAGTTTGGATGCAATAGTGGAAGAATATGTGTAGGAAATACAAGGTGTAGACGTGAACCTGAAATACTCTGGAATACAAGACTGAACTTTTTTATGACGAAGAATGTTGCTTACGTTGATGGCATACATTCCTTTGTTAGTAGAACTGGCGGCTAGATTCGGAAGTAATATCATCCAAAACCCGCGGTGGTTTAAAGAGCCTGTGATTGGCAATATCCATAATCATAGAATTCAGTCTATATTTTGGTGTGGAAAAAACCACTTGTGGACTAGTTTTGGTTTCTTCAAATAGCGTATTCAAAACTCTCAATGGAACAGAGTACAGTTTTGTGCGAATATGGTGTGGACCTAATTGTTTGTTGACGAAAGGTAAAACCGAGTCAAATGTGACATCGTGTATACTAGGTCTTTTATATGAGCGATGTTTATGGCTGCGTTTACGTCTATGTGTAGTTGGAAAAAGTCCCATCACATTCACGTTATTTTCTAGTGGACTAGTCAATTTCCGACATTAGATATATTATCGTTACATCCATATGGAACGTCAGCTTGTTCTAGATCAATTTACATCAATTTGTTGTAGATCAATTTATATCCGCTTTTTTCCTATGATAAACTAAACTGAAACTGAAACTAGTTTATTTGATTAAAACGCCTAATTTTACATACATGTATTCACTGGCGTTGTACAATAAAATAGTAAAAGAGATGATATGCATAAAAGGTAATAGTAGAAGCATAAGATAGGTAAGTAAATAAGTAAATAAAACATACAAGTACATACATTCTACAAAACTGAATCAATGTCTAGTACGATACTAAAATGTTTTTTTTTTAATTGCATATTAAAAGTTTCTAAATAAATGAGTTTTCAATTTCGCCTTAAAACTGTTCAGTGATTTCGACTGTTTTATCTCTGGAGGTAGATCGTTCCAAAGTCGAGGACCAACGGTTCCGAAGCTTCTGTCACTGAACGTCTTGTGTCTTGTGTCTATTATAAGGAACGTTGTAGCAGCCGTAAGAATATTGAGCGGAGCGTAACTTTTGAATTGGCACCTGTTTCATTAAAAGTTCGGTTAAATATGATGGTGCTTCGGCAACAGAACAGTTATACATAAAAGTCAACAATTTGAATTGTATTCTGGATTTGATGGGTAACCATGAAAGTCATAGACAGCTTCCCTAGAACTATCAAATTTCTTACGATTCAATACAAGTTTCGCGCTCATGTTAGTACTGTTTGCATTTTATTAGAGAACTTATAGATGTTAAAATATGCCGTCTCATCGTCATTCAAAATTCATAGACATCTTTACCCTCGTTATATTTACTTACTTTTGATCGACTGGTAAATTGTGTTAGTGAATATAGGAGATACCAGTCGTTATTATAAACCGCCATAAAATCTCATTGTAGCGTACCAGAATTTTGATACTATCTACTTGTATGGTAAAGAAGAGAACTACGATTAGGATTTAGAGGATAGAGTATTTCTTGAACACATTCAGAGAAGACATTTATCAAAAATAAAATCCCTTCACAAAATGACGAAGCAGAAGATGATAATCGACTGCGATACTGGAGTGGACGATGCCCAAGCAATAATGATGGCCCTATCCAGACCGGAAGTTGAAGTCTTGGCTATCACGTGTGTCAATGGAAACGTGGATGTTGAAAACGTTTGTCGTAACACTTTACGTGTTCTAAAAGTTTGTGATGCTTTACACGTAAGTAATTCAAAAGTGATTCTTAATACTCTCCTCTACATATATATTGTATCCCTCATCACCTAGCACGTGGTAATTAATATGTCTTACTTAATCATTCACTTAATCATAACGTTTGATATGTCATGGTGGACGATTCATACCCTCGTTAATCAGGCCAGTATACAGAAGGATTTTCCAAAAGGTTTGCGACATTAGGATACCCCCCCCCCCCCCCCCCCCGGTTCAGGAGGTAATGATATATACTAGAGCTAGATAAGTCATTCTACTGGGTGTTAACACATGATCTCTGTGACAAAAATGACTTTACAAAAACAGTGATCTTTATTTGTTCCGAGAATAACGAGGTAATTAGTCTCGATTATAATAACGCATTTTATCGATGAGGGATAGCGTTAGGGATACTATTGTATGACATCAGTAATCACTATCACGATGAGGGATAGCGGTAGGGATACTATTGTATGACATCAGTAATCACTATCACGATGAGGGATAGCGGTAGGGATACTATTGTATGATATCAGTAATCACTATCACGATGAGGGATGGCGTTTGGGATACTATTGTATGATATCAGTAATCACTATCACGATGAAGTCATGGCAGGACTCTCTCGTCAATTTCAAAGCATTTTTTTTTACTTTTTGAGCGACTTCGGTTCATACCCGAGTTGCAATCGATGGATTGATTGATTGATTTTATATTATTTAACGTCCCACTTAAGAAGTTTTCACTCATATGGAGACGTCCTATGGAAGATATTTTTAACTTCTTATGACGTTTTGTGACATTTGATTTCTACCTAAGTAAACCTTCCTTTCACGAGTTTGGTAGCAACATGTCGGTCTTGCAAGAGCACTGCGCATGTGTCAGTTTTTCAAACGATGGGTGTGATTGGTTTGAAGAATTATACATGGGAGTAAGAAAGACCATTTGAATATTTACCCCATGTCCACTAACTCGGGTCTTCGTCCTATGTTACGCAGTTATCAATGTAGGAAGTGACGTGCTAGGAGTTGTAGGTCATATGCTTTATTCTGAATAATTAAGACGTTACATTCGATATCAGATACCAGTGTTTCGAGGATGTACAAGGCCTCTTATACATACCGAAGAGGATGCTTCCCATTATCACGGCCAAGACGGCATGGGCGATCATCCAAACCCACCGGAAGTGGATTTATCATGTATTCAAGAGGAACATGCGGTCAATGCGTTGATAAGACTTACAAAAAAGTATGAAGGTAAAATTGCTATATTTGTTTCCATCGAAAAGATACTGATTACAATTTAATAAATTTTAAATAATAAATTTAATTTCTTGGCTTTTAATTTGCAAGATCGTAATTCCCACATTTAGTGGAACTCTTCAAGAAACGAGTCTGAAAAATGTATATAACTTTGACAACTTTTCATTAGAATAAATTATGTTTAATGCAAGTGTCCATCAATTAAAATATGAAGGAAAAATATCAAAATATTAGATTGGCGAGGATTTTATTCCGACCAAAGTTTGCAGATATTAATAGCAGTTGAATTAAGGAAGAGTTTCTTTAGTATCTACTTTTGGGTACGCTTGCATAATTTTCCTCTCATCCAAAATCGTTTTACTGTTAATCGCGTTCAATATTAAAGTAATAATAAGTACATCGCCACAAAAATGAATACAAGTATTTAAAAAAGGACAAAATACAAACATGATCTTGAACAAGTTGTCCATATCCGGTCATTTCCTACCTTGTATACGTGATCTAAATGATTTTCTGTACTGCATTGTCGCAAGCCACTTCAGAAATGAGAGGAGCGTACATTTCAGCCGTGGTTTGGGACATTTGTAAAATCAATATCTGCGGTTTAGTTTGAGTTGAGCTTGTAGGAAACATAATGTTGAACTTCTGAAGTTACAATCGGTGTCATAGAAAATTTCCGTCGTTGGTGAATTCATGTAATCATGTAACAGAAATGACATAATTATGTTTATACAATTTGAAAGTGTATGTATTGTTTCGTCTTATTTTAATCGAAATTAAGTCTGTTGAAGTGATTATATTTTCCATTTTGTGCTTTCAGTGGCGTAGCTGCCATTAGGCACTTAAGGCACGTGCCTACACATAATAAAAAAATTAAAATGTTAAAATTCCAGATTTGCGCTTATTAAAAGTCACATGTGCCTAGAATTTGTTCTCTGGTGATCTCAAAAACACGAAATCCGTTTTCCGTTGGGGGGCTTCGCCCCTCTGAACCCCCCTCCCCCAGGGTGCTGCCCTGGCCCCTGGACCAGACCCCTTCGCCCTAATTGGTGCCTATACTTCCTCAAGGTCCTTGCTACACCACTGGCTTTGAATAAATCTGGTTTTTGTTGAAGTGTCCCCACATTGTATACGAAATGTTACTGTACATGTGTTGATTACAGGTGAAATTAAGGTGGTCACAATGGCGCCGTTGACTAATCTTGCAGTAGCCCTTCGGATGGATCCCGATTTTTCCCGACGTCTTCAGAGCTTAGTAATCATGGGAGGAAACATTCAAGGTATATAACTAATATCAGATAATTTCCTAAAAGTGTAGCTTGTAAAACGGGAAATTGAAAACGATCAGATGAAATGTATTGGAAACGTTTCCCTGTAAATGTATTGAAGGCAAAGGAAATAGGTCCGCTTCCATTGCTTCGGAATTCAACTTCGGCACGGATCCAGAAGCTGCCTTTATTGTTATCCATGAGATGGCGTGTGAGATCACCATCGTTTCCTGGGAAGTGTGTCTCTCTGATACTTATCCTTGGGTAATTTTTTTCTGTATACATTTTTATTTCTAGAATACCAAGTTTAATGATATATAAACCAAATACTGAAGATTTTTAATCGATGAAGAAATTAAAAGATATAAATAGATCTTGGATTGTGAATTTAAGCGATGCTTAAACAAAAGACAATTACTGCAATTCACCCGTGAATTAGAACAAAATTAGGCCGATACAGTAATGCGTTGTGTAACGACACATTTGAGTCTGTTTGAAATGCAATTGCGAAATGCGACAAAAACTCTTATTGGTCCAAACGTATTAAGTCCGCCCAAATTTCCTTTTACGGCAGTAGTCGCGTATTTGATAAATGCAATACACCGATCCACAGAAGTTCGTGACCTTATATTTTGACCAATGAAATGTGCTAGATATTAAGCTCCGCCCACCACCATGAACAATATATCGGACATCCGCCATTGTTTTGTGAAGTAAACACAGTATGTATTGACCTATCATGCATTAATAATACAGTATGCAGAGAAATTTTTGTACGAGAGACGATTAAACATTTTCACATGGCATCTGTAAATCAGACAGTAGGTATCTAGACATACTTCTAATGCACCAAATTCATACCATTTCAAAAAATAATAATAATAATAATAATAAATCAACAGCCTGCATGGACAGTCGTGGATGACACAAGCATAAGGCTATAAAACTTATACTTTTTTCCGCCCGTGTCTCCAATGTTGCTACGATGTAACCTAACCAATATGCGGCGGCAGTGGATCTTGGAGAAGTGGTCGCTAAATGAAAACAGTTAATTTTTAATTTAACATTTCCGACAACGAGGAAACAACACGATACGCGGCATTTACTATATTTAGTAAGCAAACAAATCTCTCGAATTTGTATATTTTCACGAACAGCCCGAGTGTACCTCATGAAGTATCCCCAGCTATCAACAGCATACCTATTCCTAATATTCCGATACTTGTAATCTATCTGTCTCAAAAGTAAGAAGCGAGAAAGTGGGTAGGCTGAAACCGGCCAATGAAAACTCTTTATTCAAATTGTTCAATTGTGTCATCGTTGTAACTTAACGCAATACTGTATTGGACAAAGCGATCTAATTGACAGGTGATATGCGATAAAAGCATACATTTTCTGTTGTATGTAAGGTTCGGGGCATTCTGATGAACGTTATGTTTGGCATAATGACACGCCCATTTCTCTAGAATTAAAAAGTTACATCAATATAGTGACTCTAAAGATATGCCTACATTTATCCACGCCAAACGACTTGGATTGTTTAGATACATACATTAGTTATCCAACCAATTACTAGAGAAAACGTTGATTAGTCGTCGCTGTATATCGGACAAGTTAACGGAGCTTTTTTGCATAAGGGTATAGTCCCTTTGATATCTGATACTGAAAACTTCACGACAGAATTGATTTTCCAGTAAATGACCTTAACTAGTCACTTTTTACTGAACATGGATTTCAATAATTGGCATATGTTTTGCAAACGTGTTTAAATATAGTTGTCTTAAGTTTCCGACCGAACACGTCATTTCTTTATAACTAGAGATATCATTGCTGTGTGAGTACATGTGGATTTCTGCCATTGTCTTCATTTTATCATGACTTCATTACCTGCTTAGAATGCAGAGTTCTGACGTTATTACCTGCGTAGAATGCAGTGTTCATGCACGTGTACTTCATGTGAATTGACTCATATTCAAATATCTTCATGTTTTAGGAGAAAGCTCATGAGTGTTTTAATTTACACACTCCAAAGTCAGATTTTCTTCATGCCATCACTAAAACAGGAGCTGAGAAACAGAAAGCCCGGGGAGATCGTGGTTATCGTTCCTGTGATGCCATTGCAATGGCAGTTGCTCTTGACAGTTCTATTATATTAGAATCAGTTAAAATGTTCACTGTCGTGGAGCTGAATGGAAGCTACACAAGGGGCATGCTAGTCGCTGATTGGAGAAACAAGCTGTGCAAAACCCCGAATGTTACTATCGTAGAGAAAACAGACACCGAGAAGTCGCTAGCTCTATGGCGAGGCATGGTAATGAAATGAAGAGAAAAAATAATTGAAATGAAAACAACAATAACTAACTTACAATAAAATATTAAATGTAAAGTTGCAATTCTTATTTGTAAAAATTTACTTTTAGAAATGATGGTTCGTCTTGTTTATCCGCAATTGGTTGATTGATTGATTGTATATTGTTTAACGTCCCGCTCGAGAATTTTTCACTCATATGGAGACGTCACCATTGCCAATGAAGGGCTGAAAAATTTAGGCCTATGCTCGGCGCTTATGGCCTTTGAGCAGGGAGGGAACTTTATCGTGCCACACCTGCTGTGTAACGGGGCCTCGGCTTTTGCAGTCTCATCCGAAGGACCGCCCCATTTAGTCGCCTCTTATAACAAGCAAGGGGTACTGAGGATTTATTCTAACGCGTGTTCCCACAGGGCTTCCAGATTGAGATTAAAAAACAGAAATATGTAGAATTTAAAAACGAGAAGAAAAAATGCTTAAATATTGGTACGGCAGCTGATGATGTATTTGTCTACGTTATTTTTAAAAATATGTTGAGCCTGAGAAAGCCTTATTTGTTGTGGTAGTTTGTTCCACAGGTTCACATCTGAGTATTGTAAAGAGGTCTCGAATAATTGTGTTAAACGTTGGTAATCGAAGATCGTGATTTGATTCCGAACGCAGACTATGGAATATAATCCATACAAGGTTAAGGCATAAATGTGCATTGAATAATGATTTATTCAGATGTAATATTATAGATAGTCCTCTATGTTCATGTGGAAAAACAGAGGACGCCTACCACTTCTTTTTTTCTTGTACTAAATATTCTGCTGCAAGAAACGATTTATTCAATGCTGTTTTTAAAATGGATAATTTGCATATTGTGGATACACACGTGTTACTATGGGGAGACAACTCTATTAGTATTGATGACAATGAAAAACTATTTTTTAATGTACAATTGTTTATAAAATGATCTGGTAGATTTTGATGTCAAATTTGTTTTACATTTCATATAAACAATATTGTAACTTTTGAATAAGTATATCTACTGTAAGAACTTTCATTGTAGCTTTATATTGAAATGACCTTTGATACCATTGCATGTAATTAGTTATAAAACTTTATGTTTGTCATTAATTGTTACATAGGAGAAGGTGTTCTAAGTTTTAAGAACTTGTACCTGATCCTTTTGTTATTAACATCTTGACAATAAAATATGTTCAAATTCAGAACGCAGACGACAAGAAGCAGAGGATTGAAATTCAAATAACTTTCCAAGACAATCAGAAGTCAAACCGCGAAAATCTTTGAATAATAAGATATATATGTGTAAATCAATTAGCTCATAAATTGTTAGCCAACCACGTTTTTCAAATAATGGTTTAGAAGAGGAAGTTGGATTAACATCTAGAATTATCCCTGCAGCTACTTTTTGAAACTTGGATATTCTTTCCGTACCACATTTGGATGTATTATTCCAAATATTCATGCAGTAATTAATAGATGGCAGAATATATGCATTGTAAGAAAGCTTTCTGGTGTGTAGGGATAGAAGCGTTTTTATCTGGCGTACTGTAAATGATTTGTAGTGTACATTTTCTGAGTCAATATAATTGGTGTAAAGTAGTTGTCATCAATGTGTACACCAAGACAGTCGGAACAATTTCATTTGAATTGTTTCTAGCAACAAGCTTTAAAGGGTCTTCCTTATAGCAGAATTGTTGCATTTCAATATAAAACACACACACACAACACGCACACACACATACAATACAACACACATACACAACACAACACAACACACACACGCTGTGGTTCACAGTTTTAACAATTTTTGTAAAGGCAGACAACACTGTTCATTATATTAGTATAACACAGCTGAACTCTTTTATGTGGACAAAACAAAAAAAGTGAAAAACATCGGTCGCTCATTGGTTAGAGCGTTGGCTTTGACACTTTCTGAATATAAAAAATCTGAAACAAATTCCGCTATTTTCAAACAAAAGTTATGCGAAATAAAGCAATCTAAACATTCTACAACTGATGTTTATTCAGATGGTCCAAAAGACCAAAATAAAGTTGCTGCTGCAGTAATCAATAACAATGTTTTCTCAGCACGAATCCCAAATGAAGCAACAATTTTTACCGCTGAAGCAAAGGCTATCCAACTTGCGTTAGAGTACATTAAAATTTCTAATGACAAATACTTCACTCTATTCTCAGACTCCCTATCTTGTCTACAGTCAATAAGTAATATGAATATTGATCATCCATATATTTTAGACATTTTAAACCAGTACTATTTTCTAACTAAACAAAATAAAATGGTTGAGTTCTGCTGGATTCCTAGTCATATTGGTATCCATGGTAACAACAAAGAGGCAAAGAATGCACTACAAAATGATACTGTACATTTTAAAATTCCTTATACAGATTTAACATATATCATAAAACTATATGTAATGATCTTTGGCAAATATATTGGGATATCTGTGACAGAAGTAAACTTTATTCAAAACAATGTAACCTGATCGTGTAACATCGTAATGAAACGTCAGGACGAAGTTATCAATACGCATCGGACATTCAAAATTAACACACTCTTATTTATTAAACAGAAAACTTCAACCTCAATGTATATCTTGTGACTGTCCATTAACTATAGAACACATTCTTTTGGAATGTAGTGATTTTACACTCACATGAAATAGACTTTTTAATAATGTGCAATAAATGCATAAATCTTTTACAAATATTGACTATCATCTTATTATAAAATATTTACAAGAATGTGACTTTTACAGAAAAATTTGATCCTTTACAATATAACCTATTCATATACACAAAATGATATGTATTTTTACCTGTTTACGATTTTTAACTTTTAAGTCCGTCGGATGGGACGTTAAAGGGTGCCCCGTGTCAAGGATTACAACCCCCTTGGCACGTAAAAGATCGTTTCTTTGATTTTCGAAAAAGAGTAGGTTCACTTGGGGCCGTCAGGGAAACTTCAACTTTCAAAACCAACCATATTTCAGTTGCTTAACCGCCGTAAAATGACTGAAATATTGCCAAGTCGGCGTAAAACCTCAATCAGTCAATCGTAACCGGGAGGTTGTGAGTTCGAGCCCCGCTCGTGCCATGGTCGCGTTAACCCTCAGACGTAAAATAGAAAAGACTGGCCAAATGCTCGGTATTTACGGGCCTTTCTGATACGACCTTAAAAGTGGAGGTCCCGTGTCGCAGCAGCGTTGGTTATTTGTTTAACGTCCGGTCGATAAATATTCACTGAAATTGAGACGTCACCAGCTGTAGGTGAAGTACCACAAATTTAGACCCATGCTTAGTAGTGAGGGGTCTTTAAACAAACAACCATTTTATGTGAACCGAATGCTTCAAGTTAAACAATGGGTGTAAAATCCTCCAACTTTAAGCTTCTAATCACTTCAATGCATCGGATTGTGTTGAGTTTGTTTTGAAAGATGCCTTAATTAAAAGATCACACTATTTTAGTGATTTGGGGTCCCACCTTCAGTAGCGCCGTGACCCTTCATCGTGAAGATACTACACAGAAATCCCAACATCTGGCTACAGACATTGTCGCAAGCCACGGCTGAAATATACGCTCCTCTCCGTGCATTTCAGCCGTGACTGGCGACGGTGGGCTACAGGTTCATAAATCATAATGGACCCGGAGGATATCGCTATACGAGGGCGAGTCAATAAGTAACCAGCCTAACTTATTTCCGGTTAAGATCCACCTCTTCTTTTTCGCTATAATTGCCCTCTAGTGTAATGTACTCAGACCAACGTTGCTCAAGTGCCATCAGCCCAGAACTGAAAAAGTCGGCCCTTTTCATTGACCCACTCCTCAACCGTTGTCAAGACTTCTTCGTCTGACCGGAAATGACTTCCAGATATCCTTTTTTCAAGTTTGGGAATAGGAAGAACTCGCTAGGAGCTAGGTCAGGCAAATAGGCAGGATGTGGTATTAATTCATACCCGTTTTGCTCTACAGCATCCATTACAACTTTGCATGTGTGGGCTCTCGCGTTGTGCATTTGCAGCAACACACCTTTAGAGAGTTTACCTCGGTGTTTTTCACGGATGGCGGTTCTCAGTTGGTTTAGCAAGTTTGCATAGTGCACTCCAGTTATTGTACGTCTGTTGGGTGGGACATCCAACATAATAACGTCTTTGGGTCCCAAAATACTGCGGCCATCACCTTGCCAGCAGATGGTTGCGTCTTGGACTTCTTTGGCCTCGGGGACCCCGGCCCTACCCACTGACGACTCTGAGATTTATTCTCTGGCTCATAATAATGAAGTCTCATCTACAGTCACCAGACCAAAAGAAAGGAATTTGGGGACCAAAGGGGGTGTTAGCTTTCGTATACCTAAACGATCATGTAAGATTGTTGAAACGTTACCATGTGAAATGTCTAATGCCTGCGCTATTTTTTCCCACCTGAATTCGCGTATCAGAGAATACCAGATCCCGAAGTTTGTTCCACATTTTTTCGTCTGTGGCATCCAGTGGGCGTCCATTCCTGGCTTCATCTTCTAAAAACGTTCTACCGCGTTTGAATTTCCCTACCCAGAATTTATCCTGAGCATAAGATGGTGCAGAAGACCCATAAACATGGGCTAACTCGTCGTGTATTTCCTTGCCTGTTTTACCTTTTAAATACAAGTACCGAATTACAGCACGGTACTCAACTTTAGATGAAAATCATACCTTTGCAGCAATAGCCATGTTTGACATTAAATATCTTATTAAAGAATGACTCAATACGTGTGCAATTTTGTACCCAGGTATAAAACGTATATAGAAACAAGTCATGAAGTCGTGACCGTCTCGGTCAATCGGAAATAAGTTAGGCTTGTTACTTATTGACTCGCCCTCGTAGTTTTTAAGTTCAAAATGTCCACTTGTTTACCATCCCATAACTGGTGGGCATTGATGGTATTTAGTCTGATTAATTCGAGTAGTAAAATCTATTTTGAGGACAAATATGAAATTTCTGTAATTATTCAGGAATATGTTACCTAACATTTAAGTGTTGATTGAACATGTAGACTCGCAGTTCAAGTTGAACTGTCCCAATTCAGGTTTTCACATATTGAAACATAATCTCGAAAAAAAAAAATTCAAGCTTTTGAATGTATTTACGTTTCCAATTTTTCACCTTTGATATCTTTACAAATTATAATGATAGATATTTCCTCAATCAAGTTATATATAATGTCCGTATGAGTGGCGAATGTAAAGACACCCCCCTCCTCCGTAGACGTCGAGAGCCTATGTTTTGTACTTGCTACTTGTCTACGATTAAATCTGAAATGCGCTTTAAAGTTGCAGTAGCACGATAACAAACTGGTCTGATTAATGATTGATATCTTTTCTTGATTGACTTGCCATGCTTATACACAGTGTGAAATGGGATAGGAAGCATTTAGTTCAGTAGCGGTAGCGGATCTAGAGGGCTTACGGGAGCTGTCCAAAAATGGTTAACCCAACCCACCCTACTCTATTGACGAGAAAAGGTATAAACTTGAGTCGCACCCCCCCCCACCCCGAAAAGTTTCTGGATCAGCCACTGAAAGTTTTAACATTAATTCATTTCCATCTTCAAAAGACACCAAGTTCCATGCAGTTTCAATGTTGGATTTTTATTTATATACTCTGCAAAAAAAGAAACGCATAATGGATTTTTTAAGATTTTAGTAGATGTATTTTGGATTATGATTTTACAATAAAAAATGTAGATATTCACTAGAATTGTTTCAATTGAAAAAAAATTACAGTCCAAACCTTAGATATTGGTGAAAAAAAAGTCAGATCATCACAGTTAAGAACACTTCCTGTCACGTTTAAGTTAGTACCGTGTATGACCACCTCGAGCTGCCAACACAGTTCTGCATCTCCTTGGCATAGAGTCAATCAATGTTCTTACGTTATTGCGTGGAATTGTTCGCCATTCCTGTTGTAACATTTGACGGAGCTGATCGAGGGTCTGAGGCGGAGGTTGGCGCAGGCCCACACGTTTATCCAGTTGGTCCCATAAGTGTTCAATCGGATTCAAATCCGGTGATTTGGAAGGCCATGGTAGCACATTAATGTTCTGCTGAAGGTAGTCAATTGTTAAGCGGGCTGTGTGAAGCCTAGCATTGTCATGTTGAAATAACTCCCTCTGTCGGTCAATTACGCGCATAAGGTGAGGTTGGAGAATTTCGTCTCTGTACCTTTGAGCCGTTAAATTGCCCGGGACATGTACCAGTTCTGTTTTACGGTCATTAGAGATCGCCGCCCACATCATGACGCTACCTCCACGGAAGCTATCCACTTCTTGGACACACGAGGAAGAGAAACGTTCATTCCTGCGCCGGTATACACGGATTCTTCCATCACGTTTCTGTAGCAGAAAACGGGACTCATCGCTGAACCAGATTCTACGCCAGTTGCGGAATGTCCAGCCCCTCAATCTGTTGCACCATCGGACTCTTTCTCGTCTGTGTAACGGTGTCAAAACTGCTCCAAAATACGGTCTTCTGGGTCTAATGCCATATTGTCGAAGTCGGTTGCGGACTGTCTGCGAGCTGATTCTTCTCAATCCAGGTATTCCGACTGCAGTATCTGTTGCAGCAACGGTTCGATTCCGTAGATGAAAGACCCGGATGTAGCGATTTTGTCCAGGAGTCGTAATGCGAGGTCGCCTACTCCTCGGTCGGTCATTAGTAGAGCCAGTCTGCTGGAATCTGTTCCACAGCCGAGAAATTGTGCTCTGATTTACGTTTTCAGTTCGTGCAATCTCACTTTGGGATACTCCGGCCTGGAGACGGCCAATGACGATATTTCGAGTAGCAGGGTCCAACCTTGGCATGGCAGCATTTTAACGTTATGATGAATTCAAGCTTCAAACTTCGTCCTTTTATACGCTTTAATGTAGTGGTTGAATTAAGCACAAAGTTCTCGTGAAAAACGTAAGCCAAATTCCATGGCGATAGAGGTGATGTGCAATTTTAGAGAGTCGCCGAGCTAATTTGGCAGAGAGCCAAATCAAATGAACAGACCTTTAAAGTTTCATACTTACCTGTAAAAAATCAATTACTCAATTGACCATTTCAGTTTACCTGGTAAAATACATAATTTGCATTTTTAAAATTTCAAAAGGGCTATGCGTTTCTTTTTTTGCAGAGTATATTTCAGCAGTGTCAATTCCATGTTGAATTTTTGCAAAAATTAGAAAGGTTTTTAGTTAACATTTTATTTATTTTCTATTAATTCTGGTGATTCTATGAAAATCTTAAATTTAAAGGTTGGTTTTTATATGGCTTTTTTAAAGATCACACACATTGCGTGTAGTGTTTCCATATAATGCCTGAAACCTCGGGTAAAATGTATGACACCTCGGGTATAATGCCTGACACCTCGGGTACAATGTCTGACACCTCGGGTATAATGTATGACACCTCGGGTACAATGTATGACACCTCGGGTATAATGCCTGACACCTCTGGTACAATGTCTGACACCTCGGGTATAATGTCTGACACCTCTGGTACAATGCCTGACACCTCGGGTATAATGTCTGACACCTCGGGTATAATGCCTGACACCTCGGGTACAATGTATGACACCTCGGGTATAATACCTGACACCTCGGGTACAATGTCTGACACCTCGGGTACAATGCCTGACACCTCGGGTACAATGTATGACACCTTGGGTATAATGTCTGACACCTCGGGTACAATGCCTGACACCTCCGGTACAATGTCTGACACCTCCGGTACAATGCCTGACACCTCGGGTACAATACCTGACACCTCGGGTACAATGTCTGACACCTCGGGTATAATGTCTGACACCTCGGGTACAATGCCTGACACCTCGGGTACAATGTCTGACACCTCCGGTACAATGCCTGACACCTCGGGTACAATACCTGACACCTCGGGTACAATGTCTGACACCTCGGGTACAATGCCGGACACCTCGGATATAATGTCTGACACCTCGGGTATAATGTCTGACACCTCGGGTACAATGCAAGTGATACGTATGAGGAACTCTTGCAGTTGGAGCAATTTGAAGAACTTACTTCGGTGAACTTTTGATTTATTTTCCACATTTCTTTAACACTGGTTCCATTGAAAATTTATTTTCAGTCAACGATTAGACGCCTGTTGGATCTCCGAAGATTTCTGTTGAGAATAATTATACTTACTTTTGGGTAATGGAATGATATACAAATGCGATCAATTCATTCAAAACTTATAAGTAAAACAAAATGCAAAGTGAATCGAAATGTTACATTTAAAAGCACTCAGTTGACATTTTTGTTTATAATACTATGTGGAAAAATCTATACCAAAATTGTATAAAAATGCATTTCCAAAATGAAGTCATAATTTGTTCAGTGAAACAAGTAGATATAAAATTTTCCCGAGACGCAAAAGATTTGATTTAAAAAACAAAACAAAACAAAACAAAAAACAAAAATACCCCCCCCCCCCCCCAAAAAAAAGAAAAAGATGCAATACTGAAATTGAATGTGAATGTATGCATATAACCATTTTCTTTGTATTGTCATTTATTATAAATCTCTGTACTAAATATAACTGATTTTGTTACCTTGAAATGACACTTTATTTTGACTATATTAAAATTAATGTACAATATATTCCATAATGAACTATAAGATGTGCGTCTTCCGCAATAAACAAATTAAAGTAACCACTGGTCTATTTTCAATATTTCACATCTGGTTTAACAACGAAAATTTATTTTGAACCAACGATTATAGACCTGTTAGGTCTCAGACGGTTGCCACCCCCTATACAATAATAATGGAATAATTCACCTGCCATACAAATAAAAAACCCACATGAATAAACAAGTGACATGATTATACAGAGACCAAGCTCATTGCTGAATACCGGTACTGTTACATGATGATGACGTCATAAACAGGCGACCCCACTGTAAAGTTACGAATATACTCTTCTGATTTTAAAATTTCAGTTTATATATTATACTGCTTTTTCTATAGAAAAAAATATTAAAATTACAGAAGAGAATACACTTCTATTCTAAAGAGTGTGTATTTAGTCATTCTAAGCTTCCTAAAGTACTCTACACACAAGTATAATCGTTATTCATTGAATACTTTAATAATCTGAATGACACCCCCTTTTTTATAAATTTCCGTTTGAATCCTACTAATACCCAGCATGTCTATGTGTATACAATTCTCTGAGTTTGTAATTATTCTGTACAGATAGAAAAAAACTTCCGCCCTGCTTGATACTGTGAATTCATTAATTATTTCCGTATTTAAGTTAAACCCTAGTTGTTTGTACAAGAGTGTCCTAGTGTTACGATAAATATTCCTTGTGTAAATGATGTAATGACAATGCTAACGTGGTAAGTTCATGTTCAGTTTTACAAATACGCTGTATACAACGTGAAATACTGGATTTTACCTGTTACGCCCCATACGAGAATTTTATCGTTTATGTAGTGACATTATCGCCTATAGGTTTACATATGCATGGCGCTCAAAGTCATAGTAGTAAGGGGTTTTTTTTTTCAGCTAATGCCTTTCGGGACACAGTTCCTCCGTTTTAAAGGTCATATCCGAAAGACCCGTGACATTCATTTCTATTACCGGTTACCCGGGCGATTGACGTAGACCCTGCCCGTGTTAATTGTCTTGGGTTTAAAGCAAGACATGGATAGAGAATGGCGGACGCCAGTACGCGATAGATCGTCTGTTAATGTGATGCATGTTGATAGTTAAATTTTTGCTTAGAAATTTACAAACATTTTTTACAACGGATAAAAATGTAAATGATTGATTGATTATTTCAGTCATCTGGTGGCGTCCAGTTTTTGTTGGTGGAGGAGAGAACCCAGATACAATGTACTTGGGAAGAGACCACCGACCTTCCGCAAGTAAACTGGCAAACTTGCTCACATAACGCAGCGGCCGAGATTCGAACACGCGCCGACAGAGGTGAGAGGCTTTGTGATTTTGAGCCCGATGCTCTAACCACTCGGCCACGGAAGCCCCCCAAAATGTAAATGAAAATTATTTCCAAAAATACTGCAAAAATATGTAATTCCTATGCAAGCTGTTGTGTCGGTTCCTTCTAACGTATCGTGATATCTTAAACTTTATTTTTTAGCGGGTAGGTCACGTATTGGGCGTGTAGTAAAATCCAAATAAAATTGACTAATCAACTATCTTATATAATTGATCAGCATAATTTAATGCTTAAAGTTTCAGCTACAACGATATTTAATTCAACGTATGCTATCGTTCCCATAACAACGTGACACTTCGCTTGACCGAATATGCAAATTTTTGGGAGAAGCTTCTCATAGAATTCATTGACACAGATTATGCTTTTTGTTTTTAGTGACCACACCCCTGTTAACGCGCGATCGAGGACTCGGACGCGATCGGAAACGCGAGTGCAGTGATGCCGAACAGCAGTTGGTGAGCAGGTAAGTTCTGATGGTATTTATGTGTCGATACTTGATCTAGTTTAAAATTTTGCAAGATTTTAATGTAGTAGGGACAATTTCTGAGACTTACAATTTATTGAAAGGAAGTTATTGCCACAAATTTAGTGTATAACCATTGATTCGGTTGCAAATTCTGAAATTTGTTGCCGTCAAGTCATTTATTTTAATAAAGGTTCATTTACATTGAAAGATGACATAACGTGGTTATCTAGTATCACCTTTATTGAAACCACGCGACCAATCGATGAGTAATACGGTAATCGGCGTAATAAACTTTAGCCTGCTCGGTCCAGCGAAATGACACGCTATTTTTGATTTCATAGTCCTGGTAATGATCGGGGTTATTGTCCTCTGAAAATTAATGCGGTCACTCATCTGAAAAAAAAATCGTTTAATCAGTTGCATTATATCGGGTCACTTATATGGGATATTGAGATTGGTTGCGTAATCAAGTTTTATTAGTCCCCTACTGGCTTTGCCGGAGTCTGTCTGTCATTCTGCTTGAGGTTTTCCGGTGGGTTTTTTTCAGCGTTGGATAAAGATTTTCAACTGAAATTTTATACATGGTTTTGTCTTGGATAGTTACAGATCAAGTTTGAATTTCGTTACGCTTGACCTACTTTTAACTAAATTATCCTACCGGTAGGGGTCTTTGTATTGCCTGCAATACACTCGGAATGATTGTTTAATTTACAAATCATTACTGTCATTGGGTCAATTGCTGTCTGACGTGTTTCATACCAATTGTTAGGCCGTTCTATATACACTGATTTGACTACGAATTACTCTCAGTGGATGTGACCGGTCGACAGGGAGTGCATACTGCTTCTTGGTACCTGATCCCACCTCTGGTATGTCCAAAGTTCTCTTATTCATTCAATCTTTATTTCCTCCCTTAGGAGATTATAAGTTAAGTACAATTAAATTAAATAAATATGACTATAACATACAACAATATGTAATGGTATAATCTAATGATACACATAGTGAAAATGAGGCGAAAAATCTCTGTACAATGCTTACTGGAAGTAGAAAAAGTAACATTCCGATTTGTGCAACAAAATTGATTGCATACAGAGCTGTAGCAGCTGTCCCTTTGAATGAAAATTACATGGGTTATTGAAATGCTTTACTGCGTAGAACATCTGTAGTATTGTGCTGAAGCACTACGCACTAATCTGAAGTTTAAATGACGGAATGATACATCGTCCTCCTGGTTCAAGTGGGTAGATATCTGCCCGCCAAGAAGTACAACGTACCACTCGAATTCCGAAAGTCCACAGAGTTCTGCGCATAATTCTACGCAGAAACAGTCAGCTATAGCGTTCCACCAAACTTCTCTAATACTAGCGGTACATGAACATGAGCATGAAGAATGACAAAAAACATCTGTAAAAGAGTTGCCACATAAACGACACAAATAGATAACGCCATTAACATGCATGCCTGAGTATATTTTGCATATAAATTTGCAAAGTTGAACGTTGGGTAGGCTCCAAATAGTTGCAGGATTTTTATCAGAAAATATTTGTCTGAAGAGATGAAAGTCGGAACTGTTCATCCTGAGCTGTCGCTGGTCTTGGTGATATAATCTTACGGTTTTTCTGGTTATTTTTTTCCAGGATAGTTTGTCGGGGAAAAATCCCGTGTCCAGCCACACACTGATATGGTTGGTAAGATCGTACGATTGCAAAATGTTGAAAATGTCCGGAATAAAACCGTATTGAGTCTCTGAAAGATTTTGAAAGTAAGAGTATAATCTGGTTAAAAATATTTTTTTGGGAAGAGTGTGTATATCCATTCGGCATAGTCTTCCTAGAAATAGTAGTTTTCTTGCATCTATTTCTGCGCTGATAGGCAATACATCAAAAAGTGATTCGCATATATCGGATCTACATAATTTCGGCAAGTTTAAGGATTTTTTGCACACAAAATGTTGGAAAGTGCGTAGTTTTTGGTGGTCTGAGCAGGACATATTGTTCCAAAGTTCACATCCATAAAGTACTGTGGGCATCACTATTGTTTTGTATAAGTGAGTTACGGTCATTGGGTTAAGAAATTGAGATCCTAAGTCAGATAAAGCAAAAAATGACTTTCGGCCCTTTTCGCAGGCTCTATCTAATCTTTGGGAAAGCTTGAAATTCTGATGAATCACAATGCCTAAGTGGTTGTAGAATTTTCCGCATGGGATGAGTGATTGTCCCAGATGCCATACAAAATTGTTTTCGACATTGTTTTTCTTGCCTTGGAATTTCAAAATGCACGATTTTGATGCATTAAATGAGAATCGCCATTTATTTGAATATGAGTTAGCAATATCTAGCATATTTTGGAGGGCAACTGGAGACAATCCAATACAAGATATGTCATCTGCTAATGAGGGACAGCCGCTCATAACATTAAGGATACCTGTATTAGGACTATTTCGCTCTAATTCATTAATAAGGTCATTAATGAAAACAAGGTATAAAAATGAAGACAAAACACCACCCTGTCTTACACCTTGGTTAACAGAAAACCATCTAGATTGAGTATGATTAACAATAATAGAACTTGATGTTCCTTGATGACAATCATTAATCAGTGACCAGGTTTTGCCTGTTATTCCAAGTTTGTATAGCTTTAACATGAGGCCGTTCCTCCAAACCGTGTCAAACGCTTTACTGCTATCCAAAAAACTGACATACACATTATTGCCTTGTTCTACGTTATGAAAAATTGTCTCTTGTATATTAAATGATGCAGTTAGACAGCCGAGATATTTTTGAAATCCTTGCTGTTGATCATTAGGAAAATGCTTCCATGCTATAACTGATTCTGATATACGAGGAAGAATTAATTTCTCAAAGATTTTGAAGAGGCAGGATAAAAGGGATACCGGTCTGTAACTGTTGCGGTGGGATTTTACTTTGTTATCACCTTTGTATAATGGAACAATTAGACCTCGCTTCCATTCAGAAGGAATAATACCACAAAATATGACTGCGTTGTACATTTTTAGGAGGCAAAGAATAAGATTTTTACCTCCGTAAATAACATGCTCATTTGTTAAGAAATCATACCCTGGTGCTTTCCGCAACTTTAAACTATTTATAACCGATGCTAGTTCTTCCAGTTTTATTTCACCACCGGGTAGATTACCAGCGTCAAGTTTACATTCTTTTTTAATATTGCTAATATTGTGATCAACTTCATTTTTAAAATTCAAATCAAAATGTTTATCCTCAAGAGGAGTATAAATTTTTTGGAAATAATAAGCAAAAGCTTCCGCTACACTATTGGGATCATTGTATTTCTCACCATTTTCATCTTCTATATCGGGGTAAATTCTTGAAGCCCTTGTTTTTCTACGTTTAACTAATTTCCAAAATAACCGTATGTCACATTCAGCTGCATGATCTAGGTCATGATAAACTTGATGCATGTATTTTTCATGTTCTTCGTTAAGAGCATTACGAAATTGTCGTTTTGCCCGTTTATAATCTCGGTATGATGAGAAGTTCATACCACGAGGTCGCCCTTCAGATATCCACACACGACGTTTAGAACGCTCGATTGTGTGAAGATCTTTAACGGTTTTTGTCCACTCTGGACGGGTGAAGGGATTGAAGGATGTAAATGGAATGGATTCCTTAGTACATCTATGGAGGATATCCGTAATAGTACGGATATATTCGACCAGACTAGCTTCATTATTTATGTTAGTTTGTAACAAATTTTCTAAAGCGATATCTACGTTGTTTCGGTATTTTGCAATAGCCTCGGGAGTAGCTTTGTGCCAAGCGGGTAATCGTGATTGGGTGAACTTAAGTTTATGCATCGGCATATTGAAGTTTATAGTTGCAATGACAGGCAAATGGTCTGACGTTGTAGAGAACGTGCCTTCAGGAATAATTCTATAATTTTGTAGATTTTCCAGAACGTACTTATCAAAAAGAATATAATCTAACGTTGTTAATTTTTGTACAAAGGTAAACTTTTCACCCTCTGCCACAAAGTCTGTATTCGGGATGGATAAATTGTACTTGGATACAAAATTTAACAGTAGTTTTGATTTTCGTACGTTTGTGTTGCAGAGATCAATAATACTGCCATTCATATCACCTGCAATAATGACTTTACCATACTCAGAGTAATAATCGTACAGGCTGTCAACTACGTTAAGTTCATGTTCAAATGCTTCAATGTCATTGTCTGATGGTAGATAAACACCAAGAATATATGCAACACAACCTTTTGCATCTTGAATTTGAATACCTAGTACTCGATTGGATTCTGAACATTCAATTTCTTTGACAGAAAAACACAATGACTTTCTAAACATAATTGCAACACCTCCTCTACCATACATATTAGAATTTTGATGAGAAGTGTTTTCTGTGTCAATTTTAACAAAACTATGATAATCTTTGTGAATCGAATTTAGGTAACCTTTGGTGTTTTCTCTAAGTTTATGTTCAGAGATAACTACAATGTCACACTTTTCTTTCTCTAACAATGACGAAAGACATAATGTGGATGAAATAATTCCACGCACATTCCACGACATGATGACAACCATGGTGTTATAAATAATTAGTGAAAGCAACATGCAGATAAAAAAAGAGATCTAAAATGGCTGAGAGTTTGAATTCGCTCGGATATTACTCAGACTCATCTTGGAGATAGGAATCCCAATCCTCGTTAGAGAATTGAGCGTTGCATTTCTGTTCCCAGTCTCTGATGCTCATCCATGGTCTACATTTCACGCCTTTGGGCCAGAATTTTGGATGTTCTATCTGGTCCGCGTATTGAATGGGTACATTTACTTTCGCTGTCAACAATGAACGTCCATGTTTTGGCTTAAAAATCACAAGATGGGTTGTTTTTACACCCATTCTTTCTATGTAACTGAGGATACCAAGTCGGGTTGATTTTTTACCAATGCCGGAAAGATAATATCTGGCTGTCTTTTTATACGTCACTCCAACAAAAATGTCTTGTTCATTCTCGTTCTCGTTAGGACGGTCATTGAAGGAATGATCGTTGACGGTGATGGAACACGACTTTCCATTGAATTTCACTGATCTGTTCAGCGGTTTAGTGCCCTTGGATCTACCAGGCGTTTTTCCAGGGAAAGGATTATTCTCGCAAGGCGCATTTACCTGTGGTTCGTTCGAGGGTGACGGAGTCGCACAATGTTCACCGTTATCGTATGGGGTACACTGCGGGTTGACTGACGCGAGATCCAGATCTTCGCTTTCAATGACACACATTTCAGCAGTTTGGTCGGATGCTACACGATCATTGCGTATGAGATTAATTTTTTCAGAAACGATGTTATCCACGCTGATAGTTTTAGAAGTCGTACTATCAGATGTGCGTTCATTATAGTGTTTGTCTTTTTGTTCCCCTGTACTTCTCGTGTTGTTAGTATGTTCGGTCACAGCATCTGCATAGGATTTCGCAGGACTAAGTGCACTCACGCGTTTTTGAAAGTTTTGGGTTACTTTGGCCAACCGTCTCAATTCATCGTTTGTTTGAGTTTTGAAATTTTCAATATTGATACAGTCAGATTCTACACGTTTTAGATTTTCACTAGTCAACTTTTGGAAACTGTCGTATTTAACAGACCTCGACGTTGTTTCAGCTTTCAAACATTCGTAGTCTGATCTAAGCTGGTCATGCTGAATTCGAAGCGACTTTAGTTCTGATGATAATGAGTCAATGTTTTTATTTTTCAGAGCCGCGGTGTCTTCGAGTTCTATCATTCGTTGTACCAAAGATTGGACAATAACCCTTAATTCGACTAAGTTAACCTTTGATCCTTCAGTGACAAATGAAGCGGTTCTACTTTTGTCAAACACATGCTGAATGTTCGATTTTTCTCCTTGAAGAAACATATGTAATATGTAGCAATCTCTCGCATATTTTTCAACGTTTGAACTAGCTTTTGTAGATTTTCTACATAGTAGATTACCTGGGGGACAATCAGGCTGTGATTTTGCTCGTGAACATAGAACATTCCGGTACCAACTTATAGTACTTTCATTTGCACATATATCAAGTAGCTTCCCTATATACACATCTTTTGGTAAATTTACAAGTTGTGCATCAATAGATTCTACCTCTGTTTGGCTTAAAACCAAATCTTCATTGTGACTATCACTATGTGCTTGAACACTTTCGTATTGACTATGGATACCATTATCATTGGCATTACTGTAAGAACTACTCACTTGGGATGTAAAAAGTTCCGCAAATTCATATTTCTCATCCGAATTGCCACATTGGAGTACATCAGTTAGTAGTCTATTGTTAGACACAACTGTCGATGCATTCAAATTGTCAAATTCATTTGAATCCAGATGTATAGGAGCAGAAATGCTCGGAGCACCAAATTGACGTCCACTACTATCCGCCGCCATTTTTTTTTGTCTGACACCTCGGGTACAATGCCTGACACCTCGGGTACAATGTATGACACCTTGGGTACAATGTCTGACACCTCGGGTATAATTCCTGACACCTCGGGTACAATGTCTGACACCTCGGGTATAATGTCTGACACCTCGGGTACAATGCCTGACACCTCGGGTATAATGTCTGACACCTCGGGTATAATGCCTGACACCTCGGGTACAATGTATGACACCTCGGGTATAATACCTGACACCTCGGGTACAATGCCTGACACCTCGGGTACAATGTCTGACACCTCGGGTATAATGTCTGACACCTCGGGTACAATGCCTGACACCTCGGGTACAATGTCTGACACCTCGGGTATAATGTCTGACACCTCGGGTACAATGCCTGACACCTCCGGTACAATGTCTGACACCTCCGGTACAATGCCTGACACCTCGGGTACAATGCCTGACACCTCGGGTATAATGTCTGACACCTCGGGTACAATGTCCGACACCTCGGGTACAATGCCTGACACCTCGGGTACAATGCAAGTGATACGTATGAGGAACTCTTGCAGTTGGAGCAATTTGAAGAACTTACTTCGGTGAACTTTTGATTTATTTTCCACATTTCTTTAACACTGGTTCCATTGAAAATTTATTTTCAGTCAACGATTAGACGCCTGTTGGATCTCCGAAGATTTCTGTTGAGAATAATTATACTTACTTTTGGGTAATGGAATGATATACAAATGCGATCAATTCATTCAAAACTTATAAGTAAAACAAAATGCAAAGTGAATCGAAATGTTACATTTAAAAGCACTCAGTTGACATTTTTGTTTATAATACTATGTGGAAAAATCTATACCAAAATTGTATAAAAATGCATTTCCAAAATGAAGTCATAATTTGTTCAGTGAAACAAGTAGATATAAAATTTTCCCGAGACGCAAAAGATTTGATTTAAAAAACAAAACAAAACAAAACAAAAAACAAAAATACCCCCCCCCCCCAAAAAAAAAGAAAAAGATGCAATACTGAAATTGAATGTGAATGTATGCATATAACCATTTTCTTTGTATTGTCATTTATTATAAATCTCTGTACTAAATATAACTGATTTTGTTACCTTGAAATGACACTTTATTTTGACTATATTAAAATTAATGTACAATATATTCCATAATGAACTATAAGATGTGCGTCTTCCGCAATAAACAAATTAAAGTAACCACTGGTCTATTTTCAATATTTCACATCTGGTTTAACAACGAAAATTTATTTTGAACCAACGATTATAGACCTGTTAGGTCTCAGACGGTTGCCACCCCCTATACAATAATAATGGAATAATTCACCTGCCATACAAATAAAAAACCCACATGAATAAACAAGTGACATGATTATACAGAGACCAAGCTCATTGCTGAATACCGGTACTGTTACATGATGATGACGTCATAAACAGGCGACCCCACTGTAAAGTTACGAATATACTCTTCTGATTTTAAAATTTCAGTTTATATATTATACTGCTTTTTCTATAGAAAAAAATATTAAAATCACAGAAGAGAATACACTTCCATTCTAAAGAGTGTGTATTTAGTCATTCTAAGCTTCCTAAAGTACTCTACACACAAGTATAATCGTTATTCATGGAATACTTTAATAATCTGAATGACACCCCCTTTTTTATAAATTTCCGTTTGAATCCTACTAATACCCAGCATGTCTATGTGTATACAATTCTCTGAGTTTGTAATTATTCTGTACAGATAGAAAAAACTTCCGCCCTGCTTGATACTGTGAATTCATTAATTATTTCCTTATTTAAGTTAAACCCTAGCTGTTCGTACAAGAGTGTCCTAGTGTTACGATAAATATTCCTTGTGTAAATGATGTAATGACAATGCTAACGTGGTAAGTTCATGTTCAGTTTTACAAATACGCTGTATACAACGTGAAATACTGGATTTTACCTGTTACGCCCCATACGAGAATTTTATCGTTTATGTAGTGACATTATCGCCTATAGGTTTACATATGCATGGCGCTCAAAGTCATAGTAGTAAGGTTTTTTTTTCTTCAGCTAATGCCTTTCGGGACACAGTTCCTCCGTTTTAAAGGTCATATCCGAAAGACCCGTGACATTCATTTCTATTACCGGTTACCCGGGCGATTGACGTAGACCCTGCCCGTGTTAATTGTCTTGGGTTTAAAGCAAGACATGGATAGAGAATGGCGGACGCCAGTACGCGATAGATCGTCTGTTAATGTGATGCATGTTGATAGTTAAATTTTTGCTTAGAAATTTACAAACATTTTTTACAACGGATAAAAATGTAAATGATTGATTGATTATTTCAGTCATCTGGTGGCGTCCAGTTTTTGCTGGTGGAGGAGAGAACCCAAATACAATGTACTTGGGAAGAGACCACCGACCTTCCGCAAGTAAACTGACAAACTTGCTCACATAACGCAGCGGCCGAGATTCGAACTCGCGCCGACAGAGGTGAGAGGCTTTGTGATTTTGAGCCCGATGCTCTAACCACTCGGCCACGGAAGCCCCCCAAAATGTAAATGAAAATTATTTCCAAAAATACTGCAAAAATATGTAATTCCTATGCAAGCTGTTGTGTCAGTTCCTTCTAACGTATCGTGATATCTTAAACTTTATTTTTTAGTAGGTAGGTCACGTACTGGGCGTGTAGTAAAATCCAAATAAAATTGACTAATCAACTATCTTATATAATTGATCAGCATAATTTAATGCTTAAAGTTTCAGCTACAACGATATTTCATTCAACGTATGCTATCGTTCCCATAACAACGTGACACTTCGCTTGACCGAATATGCAAATTTTTGGGAGAAGCTTCTCATAGAATTCAGTAACACAGATTATGCTTTTTGTTTTTAGTGACCACACCCCTGTTAACGCGCGATCGAGGACTCGGACGCGATCGGAAACGCGAGTGCAGTGATGCCGAACAGCAGTTGGTGAGCGGGTAAGTTCTGATGTTATTTATGTGTCGATACTTGATCTAGTTTAAAATTTTGCAAGATTTTAATGTAGTAGGGACAATTTCTGAGACTTACAATTTATTGAAAGGAAGTTATTGCCACAAATTTAGTGTATAACCATTGATTCGGTTGCAAATTCTGAAATTTGTTGCCGTCAAGTCATTTATTTAAATAAAGGTTCATTTACATTGAAAGATGACATAACGTGGTTATCTAGTATCACCTTTATTGAAACCACGCGACCAGTCGATGAGTAATACGGTAATCGGCGTAATAAACTTTAGCCTGCTCGGTCCAGCGAAATGACACGCTATTTTTGATATAGTCCTGGTAATGATCGGGGTTATTGTCCTCTGAAAATTAATGCGGTCACTCATCTTAAAAAAAAATCGTTTAATCAGTTGCGTTATATCTGGTCACTTATATGGGATATTGAGATTGGTTGCGTAATCAAGTGTTATTAGTCCCCTACTGGCTTTGCCGGAGTCTGTCTGCCGTCTGTCTGTCATTCTGCTTGAGGTTTTCCGGGTGTTTTTTTCAGCGTTGGATAAAGATTTTCAACTGAAATTTTATACATGGTTTTGTCTTGGATAGTTACAGATCAAGTTTGAATTTCGTTACGCTTGACCTACTTTTAACTAAATTATCCTACCGGTAGGGGTCTTTGTATTGCCTGCAATACACTCGGAATGATTGTTTAATTTACAAATCATTACTGTCATTGGGTCAATTGCTGTCTGACGTGTTTCATACCAATTGTTAGGCCGTTCTATATACACTGATTTGACTACGAATTACTCTCAGTGGATGTGACCGGTCGACAGGGAGTGCATACTGCTTCTTGGTACCTGATCCCACCTCTGGTATGTCCAAAGTTCTCTTGGCAAATGTTTGAGTAAATTTTGTGTTTAAATTTAAGTTTAAATTCAGGTGGTCGGGATAATAGCCAAAGGGGCGGGATCCTTTTAAGAAGAACACTTGTCGTTAGAGCTCTATAGATTATGACGTAGAATATAGCATTTTGCCTTTCGATGTGTTATAAGGTTTCGGGAGTAGCATATGCCGTATTTTAAAAGGATGATTGGCCAAGTTGATTTTTGGAGGCAGGTTCATCCCCGATATTTTAGAAAATGAAATATATTTTCCCATTACCCTGGATGCATAGTATCAAATGTCTACAAATTGTACGATTCTGCATGGTACCCAAGTGACTCTTTTGAACCAGGTTCGATTCTTAGTAATTATATTGCTACAGGTGTGAAATTAGTGGAGGATACCTAAGAGGACATTTCATCAGACTTGATGCGGATTCTGTGAATTGATCCATATATTTTCCATATTAGAGACTAGTTCATTTTTTGCGACAAATTCAACTCCTAGTGACTGTTTATTATGCGATGATGAAACTATGATACCTCTGAGAATACAATCAATCAGATACACTTTACATACTGATTTTGAGTACGGATTACTCTGTTTGCTTGATCAATATAAAAGGCTCGCGGTAGGTGTGACTGGTCAACAAGGTATGCTTACTCCTCCTAGGCACCTGATCCCACCTCTAATGTGTCCAGTGGTCCGTGTTTGTCCTATTCTTAATTTAATGTGATTGATCAATGTTTGTTTAGAACAGATAATATACTCTGCAAAAAAAGAAACGCATAATGGGTTTTTTAAGATTTTAGTAGATGTATTTTGGATTATGATTTTACAATAAAAAATGTAGATGTTCACTAGAATTGTTTCAATTGAAAAAATTACAGTCCAAACCTTAGATATTGGTGAAAAAAAAGTCAGATCATCACAGTTAAGAACACTTCCTGTCACGTTTAAGTTAGTACCGTGTATGACCAGCTCGAGCTGCCAACACAGTTCTGCATCTCCTTGGCATAGAGTCAATCAATGTTCTTACGTTATTGCGTGGAATTGTTCGCCATTCCTGTTGTAACATTTGACGGAGCTGATCGAGGGTCTGAGACGGAGGTTGGCGCAGGCGCACACGTTTATCCAGTTGGTCCCATAAGTGTTCAATCGGATTCAAATCCGGTGATTTGGAAGGACATGGTAGCACATTAATGTTGTTCTGCTGAAGGTAGTCAATTGTTAATCGGGCTGTGTGAGGCCTAGCATTGTCATGTTGGAATAACTCCCTCTGTCGGTCAATTACGCGCATAAGGTGAGGTTGGAGAATTTCGTCTCTGTACCTTTGAGCCGTTAAATTGCCCGGGACATGTACCAGTTCTGTTTTACGGTCATTAGAGATCGCCGCCCACATCATGACGCTACCTCCACCGAAGCTATCCACTTCTTGGACACACGAGGAAGAGAAACGTTCATTCCTGCGCCGGTATACACGGATTCTTCCATCACGTTTCTGTAGCAGAAAACGGGACTCATCGCTGAACCAGATTCTACGCCAGTTGCGGAATGTCCAGCCCCTCAATCTGTTGCACCATCGGACTCTTTCTCGTCTGTGTAACGGTGTCAAAACTGCTCCAAAATACGGTCTTCTGGGTCTAATGCCATATTGTCGAAGTCGGTTGCGGACTGTCTGCGAGCTGATTCTTCTCAATCCAGGTATTCCGACTGCAGTAGCTGTTGCAGCAACGGTTCGATTCCGTAGATGAAAGACCCGGATGTAGCGATCTTGTCCAGGAGTCGTAATGCGAGGTCGCCCACTCCTCGGTCGGTCATTAGTAGAGCCAGTCTGCTGGAATCTGTTCCACAGCCGAGAAATTGTGCTCTGATTTACGTTTTCAGTTCGTGCAATCTCACTTTGGGATACTCCGGCCTGGAGACGGCCAATGACGATATTTCGAGTAGCAGGGTCCAACCTTGGCATGGCAGCATTTTAACGTTATGATGAATTCAAGCTTCAAACTTCGTCCTTTTATACGCTTTAATGTAGTGGTTGAATTAAGCACAAAGTTCTCGTGAAAAACGTAAGCCAAATTCCATGGCGATAGAGGTGATGTGCAATTTTAGAGAGTCGCCGAGCTAATTTGGCAGAGAGCCAAATCAAATGAACAGACCTTTAAAGTTTCATACTTACCTGTAAAAAATCAATTACTCAATTGAACATTTCAGTTTACCTGGTAAAATACATAATTTGCATTTTTAAAATTTCAAAAGGGCTATGCGTTTCTTTTTTTGCAGAGTATAGTTTAGAACACTACTGGCACGTTATGAGTGTTCATAAATTAAATAAAAATATGACTCCGTAATATTTTCTTTCGTAGGCACAGAAAAAATGGTTTTCATACAGGAGGTTCTGAAAGCGATTGTCATCCAACCATTTTCTGTAGGAAACATCCGAGAGTCAGATGGTAAGAGAAAAACGGATGGAAACGTGTCGTCTGCTGTCCTTTTCGCCTGCTTGTTGGCCATAGTATTGGTCATCATAGGAGTATTTGGACCAATGTCATTTTTCAACAATAGTGCAAAGCTGTTGTTGTGGTTTCTCAACATTGGTTTAATTTTGGCCAGCCTAATCTGTATCGTGTTTTTGTCTTTAATGATATGTCGAAACAAGAGAAACTGGGTGGATCCACGCACTGAAAGTCCGGATCCTGCTACAAGGCTGAAGGTGAAGTTTCTCTGGTTGTTCGGTTGTGGCACGATATTGCAGACTTCTCTCACTGTTGCTATAAATATTGACTGTCTGACTCTGCGCACGTATTATATTACAACTATAATGTCGTCATTGTTTAAAATCTTATACATAGTATGGCAAATGGGATTTATTACTTACCTCCAAAATTCCATATTCGTGAGTAGAAAGATGGTAAATTATTCAGTGGCTGTGATGATAATCTGCAATATATCAATTTGGTGTGCGCTTGTGTCGGAGGAAATTTCACATGCACTACTTAATGCTACTGACGCCGAACCACCAATACACAACAGTTCGCTGGACTCGGAGTGTTATTTAAAATCAAAAATTTATAATTTTAGTTCCAAAATTCAACCATATTTGATTCCCGTCAGAATTGAATACTTACTTCTAGCTTCGATGTTTGTATTCCGGATGTGGCCGACATTTCGAGTCTCCGTGTCACGAGGAAGAGAGTCTGATATCACTACGAATTCCCACCAGACCGGCAGTACAGAGAGAATGACTCTGATAGCAGCTGCAGTATGTGGATCTGTCACGAACCTGCCGTTCGTCATTCAGACGCTGCTAATGGCCACTGTATACAAGGGGAACGTTGATGTACCATTTGACGTTTGGCATGTCATTGTCTCCGTTCATAACACTTTGAATTTGATTTTGATTTTCATCTGTTTTCACCTTCTTCGAAGAACAGCTCAAGTCCAGACATACGCATGGGAACCCGGGGCATCTGAGTACATTTTGCTTCTGACCAATGCAGGTCAGGCTGCAGACGATACTTTTGGGTTAATCGCTGCCAGTGGGTGTTACTGTCTTATGAGTACAACAGTTCAAATTAGTGAGGTGTCCTCGCTGCTTCAGGCATTCTTCCAAACGATTTTTATTTTAGATTCCACACGTTACAAACAGCAGACGATCAACCTACCCTCCCGGATTTTGCGTTTTACTCTGATTTATCTGTTCATATCAAATCTTAGTTTCTGGTTTACCGCAACATTTATTGGACTTGATGGTCAAGTTATATCTGAAGGTCAAAGTGATATATTCAAGGACAAAGCTACCTGGTCCGTTCTGGAGATCATAGTCTATCCGCTGTTCATGTTCTTTCGATTTCACTCAGCCATGTATTTTTACAGTCTTTATCACAGATTTTCATGAAATGGCATGGAGGGTAAAATATTTTTTCAAGCATATGTGACTAATGTCTTGCATTGCTCTTAATCTCGTAAGATCGAAGTAATGAATCATGTGAATCAAGCGCCACCAAGTGGCAGCGGCTCGGTGGTAAGAGACCCGCTTGTGCCTTGGTTGCGTCATACCTAAGACATAAAAAATAGTCAGTGACTCCTTTGACAGACGCATGAAGAAGTGTTTGTTTGTTTGTTTTACGTCCCGTCGAGAATTTTTCACTCATATTGAGACGTCACCAGCTATAGGTGAAGTACCACAAAATTAGACCTATGTTTAGTACTCAGGTCCGTAGCAGTGAGGGCTCTTTAACGTGCCAACGCCTACCGTGACACGGAACCTCCGTTTTTAAGGTCATATCCGAAAGACCCGTGATTCTCACTTCTAAATGCCGAGCGTTTGGCGAAGGAGCAATCACTACCTATTTTTCGTCTTAGGTTTGACGCGGCCATGGCACGAGCGGGGCTCGAACTCACGACCTCCCGGTTACGAAGCGAACGCTCTAACCACTGAGCTACCGCGAAGAAGTGAGTCTATGGTACTATCTAGAAACCAAGGTCCAGGATCGCAACAGGCGTTCGCATGATAATGAGTCCCCACAGCAACGACCCCAGCACGATGCATAGGTCGATTGATTGATTATATACTGATTATATACTGTTTAACGTCCCGCTAGAGAATTTTTCACTCGTATGGAGACATCACCATTGCCGGTGAAGGGCTGTAAAACTTGGGCCTATGCTCGGCACTCGGGGCCTTTGAGCAGGGAGGGATCTTTATCGTGCCAAACCTGCGGTTTTTACGGTCTCATCCGAAAGACCGCCCCATTTAGTCACCTCTTACGACAAGCAAGGGGTACTGAGGATCTATTCTAACCCGGATCCCCACGAGACGCATAGGTCGAAGACTTACATTTGGTGATGTCTAGTGATAAGTGAAAAAGTTTCGAAGAATAAAAGAACAAAAGCTGAAGTGAATATAATCTAACTATATCATTTCTTTATTCTATGAAAAGGATATAAAACAGTGAATTTAACACTTCGTGAAAACAAACTTATACAAGAAAACATGAAAAGCAGGAGCGAATTTAGAGCTGTGTACAGTATAATTTCGTTTTACAGGTTTATCATTGAATTGTGAATACAGTTTTAGGCATTATATCAGTGTTTATGTAAGCAGTGTAACTCGTTGAATAATTTTCACTTTTTACAGATTCACAAAACGTTTTAAAGGTTTTGTGTTTTTTAGAACTGACATATGATGTAAAGCTGTTTAAACTTGATTTTGAATTGATAATTTCTTGAAAATGACAACATTTGAAAATGTCCATAATGTGCTTGTTGTTGCAGTTGCATTAGTTTTTGGTTGTTTTTTTTTAATTTTGGTTTTTAACATGGAAGTTGAAGGCGGAAGTTAATTGAAGGTCATAAGTGTTTTCCTTATTTTAATGCAGACTATCAATGATGTTAAACAACTAGTAATTTCCCTGTGGGTTAGCATAGATCATGTATAAGACTATTTCAACAAAATTACTCATATAGTCTGACCTGCAAATAGAAAAATGGAATCTCACCTACAACTGAGATCGTCTCTCTCTCTCTCTCTCTCTCTCTCTCTCTCTCTCTCTCTCTCTCTCTCTCTCTTCTAATCTATCAAGGGGCCTCCGTGGCCCAGTAGTTAGAGCATCGCTCTCAAAATCACAAGGCCTCTCACCTCCCATCCTCACAACGTCAGAGGTCCTGAGTCCACTCGTGGCCGTGGGACGGCCACGAGTGGACTCGGGACCCCTGACGTTGTGAGGATGCTCACCTCCAGTCGGCGCGGATTCAATTCTCACTCGCGCCGATATATGTGAGAAAGTTTGCCAGTTTACTTTCAGAAGGTCGGTCATCTCTTCCTAGGTACTTTGTATCCGGGCTCTCTCCTCCATCAACAAAAACTGAACGCCACCAGATAACTTAAAATTGTTGAGTGTGGCGGTAAGCAACAATCAATCTAATTTACCACACACACACACACACACACACACACAGAGACTATCTATATCTATCTATTTATCTGCCCCGTGGGGACCCAGGTTAGAATAGGTCCTTAGTACCCCCTTGCTTGTCGTAATGGGAAATCTTCGGATGAGAAAGGTGGCTGGGGATATATCCCATGTCAAAAGGCATCACTTTGAACTGGAACAGCCCATCGGGAGTCACGGGTGCAGAAATTCCTTTGGCTCTTTCGATTAAGGGTACTTGCCAGTAACTTTCAGAACGTCGATTCCCGTGGGGACCTGGGTTAGAATGGGTCCTCAGTACCCCTTGCTTGTCGTAAGAGGCGACTAAATGGGGCGGTCCTTCGGATGAGACCGCAAAAACCGAGGCCCCGTGTCAAGTTCACGTTCATTTACTCTCTCAAACATTATATATGGTAAATGAGGTACATTAAATAAACGTATATTAGAGCACGAGTAAGGCCATAGTATATACAAATACGCACTATACATGTCGTAAAAATATTTACAATATACAGGTTTCAGTGTTTTAAGGAGGACAAACTAACTCATAGATTTTTGAGATAAACATACAAATATTTTTAAGTGTATTAACATTATACTAGTTGACACAATGTCATTAGATTTAATAACACTAGGTCTTATGTAGTACATACTGTGTAGATACTCTATTCTAATATTTGACACTGCATTCTAATATATAATGGAATTCACCTGTAATGTTTGATTCGTTGCACAAAACACAAAGTCTTTCATTAAATGGCGTACTAATACATCTGCTAGTCTCTACTGACAGGCTGCTTTGTGGGGCAAAATTTAAGAAGAGTAGTTCAAAATGTTTAGACAATTTTTCTAAATATTTTTCAAGTCCAAAGTCAATCTATATTTTAATTTTAATTTTTTTAAACATATCGTTTGAATGAATTGATTATTAAGTGTTTGGTTGACAGCATTTATTATCCATTTTTCATTAACGTTCTCTTGTCGATGACATGTATTTGAAAGTCCACACATGTTTAGAATTTTGTGAATACATTCAAACCAGCGGTGTTTAACATTACCGTTAAGATACTGAGTATACAAAAAATCATAAAGTACCATTACAAGTTTAAAGTCATTACCTGACAATAATTTAGCCCAGTATGAAATCATTCTCCTATACACATTGATATAAAATGGGAAGCGACCGGTTTTCCCATATACCAAAAACGAGAGCATGAAGCTATCCAGTTGAAAGACATGTTTCAAAAATTTTACATGAATATGATCTCCAACCTGTAAATTTTCATACTCCCATATACAGATATTAGAAATATATACGGTAAAAAAATAATAAATGAACATTAATTTTCAAAAGTGAATTTTTCCGGGAAATCGTTCTCTCCTATAGGTCAATTCTTGTGATATTGCGAATACATCTAATAAATGCGCTCTACAGCTTGTAAATTTTCATACTCCCATATTTCACATCCATAAATTAAAACTGGTAAAACGACTCTGTCAAACAGGTCAAATTGACAACTAATTGGTAGATTAAACAATCTAATTTTTCTTATAACTCCATACACAACTTTCTGGACTTGTTCACATATATGTTTCTTAGCTTTACAAAAAGACCCTGGTCTGGAAAATCCAATACGACTATATTTAAATTCTTGACATTTTCTACAACACCCCCGTTGAAATAAAAGTGCCTCTTCATCAATGGACCCTTTGAGAATATAATTTTTTTTCTACATTAACATTCAATTTCCATTGTGTACAGTATATAAAAAAAATCATTCAAAGCACACTGCAAACCATCAGCCGATTCCGCCATTATAACTGTATCATATAGCAGAATTAAAAGTTTCAGGTAAAACACAAGTTGAATTAGTTATACTTTGTAGGTAAACTATATCTTTCTCTTGTAAAAACTGTTCAAGATCGTTAATGTACAAAGCAAACAGAAAAGGAGACAAATCAGTTGACATGCCATTTCTCGCAATCATTGATTTAATTCCCATGTACACGTTTCTGATAACCGGTCGCGGTAGCTCAGTGGTTAGAGCGTTCACTCAAATTTAGACCTATGCTTAGCGCTCAGGTCCGTAGCAGTGAGGGTTCTTTAACGTGCCAACGCCTACCGTGACACGGGACGTCCGTTTTTAAGGTCATATCCGAAAGACCCGTGACTCTCACTTCTTAATGCCGAGTGCTTGGCGAAGGAGCAATCACTACCTATTTTTCGTCTTAGGTTTGACGCGGCCATGGCACGAGCGGGGCTCGAACTCACGACCTCCCTGTTACGAAGCAAACGCTCTAACCACTGAGACTGAGCTAACGCGACCGGTATATATATATATATATATCAACATGGTTCACCGAATTAAACTTGCGATAAGAATAATATATATATATATATATATATATATATATATATATATATATATATATATAAAGCGCTAAAAACTAACAATACCGGTCGCGTTAGCTCAGTATCTTATCGCAAGTGTGACATTCGGTGAACCATGTTGATATTGTAACCTCAATAATAGACTATGACTGTCCATTCAGTACTGTTGTTGCTATTTGTCCCTTATTCCTACGGCTTGTTAGTAGCCACGGACACGGCCAATGGACAGGTACGTGGTTATCGTATTACCACCCAATCTAATGGACTGCTGGACATGTACCTGGGCATTCCGTTCGCTGAGGCCCCTGTGGGGAGACTACGATTTGCCCCACCACGGGAGAGGGCCAGTTGGAGACCGCAAATTTTAAACGCAACTGCTTTCGCTCCAGCTTGTCCGCAACCTTTGGGCTTTCTGCAGCAGTAAGTTGTTTTATTACCGTATCACAATAATGCTCTGGTACATACCTAGGGTTTTTAAGTCTTCTGAATGAACAAGAAAAAATATGTCGTGAAGCCTAGGTTACATTTTTTGAAAAGGAAGCTGTGCGATGTATTTTTGTACAATTTTCAGTACGACATTTTAATTGGCCATCGTAAGAAGCCATGGTCTACGAATTTCATGCTTATATACACATAAAAAGAAGTATTACAACAACAAAGTTACTCATCCATAAAATTTTGGAAAACAAAGCAATAATCATGAATTCAGTCAGCAATTCAGTCTATACCTTTTGTACAGCCCCAACGTCAGTATGTTAACCAGATCAACTTCAGATGAATTTATTATGGCAACACAGTGATGTTGATGGTAGAAAGCTGTTAAACGTCAGTATGTTAACCAGATCAAATCGTTTCAGATGAATTTATTATGGCAACACAGTGATGTTGATGGTAAAAAGCTGTTAAACGTCAGTATGTTAACCAGATCAAATCGTTTCAGATGAATTTATTATGGCAACACAGTGATGTTGATGGTAGAAAGCTGTTACAGATTTAAGAAATTCATTTCAAAATTAAGAATTATCTCCCTCATGCATAACTCTGATCCTTTGCCGGATTTGGCTCTATTAATTGGTATTTTTGGTTTCAGCTCTTCCAAGTTTGTTCTTATTTCGAATTTCCAACATTTGTGGCATGAGCATCACTGAAGAGACATTATTTGTCGAAATGCGCATTTGGTGCATCAAAATTGGTACCGTTTATGTTTTATATTACTGTACAAAAGGCTCAATTATGATTGATGTCTAGACATGCGTTCCATACATAAAGATAAATGCAACATAATTAAAGAATTAATTATGATAAAAACTGTTTTCCATAGTTTTAAAATTTGAAGAAGGCCACATTCTGATTTACTGGCAATTCAAAATATTTTATTATTGTCTTTAATTACAATGCAGAACATAATACTAAGCTCTAAGAATATGATTCTGACATTATATAACTACACGTATTACAAAATGCTAGCAAACATTGAATATGACCGATCGCGGTAGCTCAGTGGTTAGAGCGTTCGTTTCGTAACCGGAAGGTCGTGAGTTCGAGCCCCGCTCGTGCATTTAGAAGTGAGAATCACGGGTCTTTCGGATATGACCTTAAAAACGGAGGTCCCGTGTCACGGTAGGCGTTGGCACGCTAAAGAACCCTCACTGCTACGGCCCTGAGCGCTAAGCATAGGTCTAAATTCGTGGTACTTCACCTACAGCTGGTGACGTCTCAATATGAATGAAAAATTCTCGACGGGACGTAAAACAAACAATCAATCAATCAATTGAATATGACACACGTGTTCCACATTGCGTTCTACGCGATTACTTTATAGTCTACCTAGATAAGCTACGATGTACTAAATGTAAACGCAAACTTATTAATGCTATATTCAACTTCTTACACTGTGATATGCCACAATTTGCGATATTGACATGAGGTCGGGAAAACGTGCAACCAGAAATATGGCGGCTTGTAACTAAATAACATTCAAAAAAAGATAACTCAATAAATGAGAAAGTCAAATAGATAGCTCTTGCCGGAACGACGCACAATATACATGAATTCAATCGTCTATTGTCCACTGTTGTCCGAGAATCGTCCATGCAATTATTGTACTCACTTCCAACACAGAATTGTGAGTTACATACACAGGGCTTTCGCTCCTTATTCAACTTGTACAGTTTTACATATTACGTTTACTTTTCTTGCACATCGAGATTATGGGTTCTCTGCAAATTTTAAATGCAATCCGATGGCAGATTATTGGAATGAGGAAAGTAGGCATATCATTGGTCGTCACCATTCATCACCCTGTAGATACATAACAAACGACCTCAAAGATCGAACAAGATCTGGAAGATCCCGTAAAACATTAATGCACTCGGAAGGATGGTTCTTAAGAAATAAGATTTCACCTTTTGAGTGTTATTGGGATATGACATGAAATTGGTCACGTGGTCAAATCCTATAATGATATATGATATTTAAATTTCTGTTTCGATTTGTGTTGTTATCATCAAGCTTCCATACTTGTGTAGGCAGACGATCGTACAACACAAGATATAGTTCGTTAAAGTTTGATCTAATAAATAATTGGGAACAATATCTAGGAGAATATAAAGTATGAATATTTATTTTAGAAGGATTAAAAAAAGACGAAACAAGTGTAAAATAAAGATAGATGAGAACGTCAAGTTAACTCAATTGAAAACAAGAAACGCGGAGTAAATTACATCCGGTCAATCGGTGATGGAGAAACTGTGACGGTTTCCTACCTTATTTAAATTTGTAAACGCAATTTCTGATCAAGTTGATGTTAAGTTCTACGTCTTTTTGGAAGGGAGCAACGGCATGCTCATCGTTAGGACTCGTGGTTGTAGCATCATACGGACAGATTTAGACGACGTACAGGTACGTTGTATATTAATTTTTTTACTTCCAGGGTGTGTAAGAGAAGATAAACACAAACTGAAAAGAGACTTTTCATTCAATCAAGAAATTTCTGTTGTAGAATTTAAGTAAACACTCGCAGCGGTGCCCTGACTTGAACAATGTTTCGAGCTCGAAACAAGCCTCGGCCATGGCGGTGATGGCTATTGCCCGGAAACAACAGGTTACCATCATCATAAAGTGAATCTAATATTAGACTGCCATAATGTAAATATCAAAGCCATCGTATGAATTCGCAATACTTCAGAAGTTGCAGCTTAAGTTAAGTTGCAGACGGTAATTTTAAAAGATAAAACAACTGAACGGTGTGGTGAATGTTTCTGTTTTATTCATTAATGAAATTCTTGTCTGTTTACAAAATAAATTCTCTGTAAATATTCTGATGCGTTTTATTTATTTTGTTTCCGTTATGATGTGAAGACAGGTGAAGGTACCTAATACAATTGACTCAAATACTTTTGAAGCGGTGATTGTATTCATGTGTTCATGAAGGTCAGATTTCTGGGGCAAAATACCATCATACCAACAATCCTACTTTAAGTACCCCTTTCCGTAGATAACGAGAAGATCACTGGATTAAAACTTTAGGCACAGGTTTTCCATATGGATGCAACGATAATATATCTAATGTCGGAAATTGACTAGTCCACTAGAAAATAACGTGAATGTGATGGGACTTTTCCCAACTACACATAGACGTAAACGCAGCCATAGACATCGCTCATATAAAAGACCTAGTATACACGATGTCACATTTGACTCGCTTTTACCTTTCGTCAACAGACAATTAGGTCCACATCATATTCGCACAAAACTGTACTCTGTTCCATTGCGAGTTTTGAATACGTTATTTGAAAAAGCCAAAGCTAGTTCACAGGTGGATTTTTCCACACCAAAATACAGACTGAATTCTATGATTATGGATGTTGCCCATCACAGGCTCTTTAAACCACCGCGGGTTTCGGATGATATTCCGAATCTAGCCGCCAGTTCCTTAAACTCAAATTTACTAACAAAGGAATTGATGCCGTCAACATAACCAAGATTCTTCGTCATAAAAAGTTCAGTCTTCTATTCCAGAGTATTTCAAGTTCACGTCTACACCTTGTATTTCCTACAGATATACTTCCACTATTGCATACAAACTTTTTAACTACAAACTTTACAGTTCCTAGATTTAGATCATCTTATACCCTCACCTCTGTCGGCGCGTGTTCGAATCTCGGCCGCGGCGTTATGTGAGCAAGTTTACCAGTTTACTTGCGGAAGGTCGGTGGTCTCTTCCCAGGTACATTGTATCAGGATTCTCTCCTCCACCAACAAAAACTGGACGCCACCAGATAACTGAAAAATTGTTGAGTGTGGCGGAAAGCAATAAATAATCAATCAATCATCTTATACCCAATCCACTTACGTGTTCTTGTTCCTCGTCTTCTTTTAACTATAGTCCAGCTGGACATGCCATTACTGGTAATATTGATATTGTTAAAAATGAAGATCTAAAATAATATATTTTAAAAGGTCCTAAATTCAGAGACCTCGGTCTTTCAATTAGCGACAGAACTTCATCTCTATTATGAATTCTCTATTATGATTATGCCAGACGATGGTCTAAATCTGAAAAAGAACTTGATACCTTATCAGAATGGATAAAAATCATAAGAGAAATATTACAATCCCGTATCAGACATGTCAAAACAAAAATGCGTAACACCTTCTGTGTTTAGTAAATCAGAAGTAATAAAAGAGTTAGATAGGTTACATGAGGAATACATTTTGGTTCCAGCTGACAAAGCTCGCAACAACATTGTATTTGTTTTTAAGGCTCATTATTACAACTGCATTCTAAACGAACTTGTCAGTAACTCCACATTTAGTAATCTCAGTTATACTCCAACTGCCCTTACAAAACAAATGAACTTCTTCATAATCATGCTTCAGTTTCAAATACATTTAATATCCCAGTCAACGAAGCGGATGAATATGAGTTACCGTATCGATACTGTATCCCCGAACTCCACAGAAACCCTTACAAACAAAGATACATTGCTGGATCTAGTCAATGTGCTACCAAGCCTCTATCTTTGCTCCTTACGAAAATATTAACTGCTGTGAAGGAGAAACTTCAAACGTACTGTGCTACTATATATGCCAGAAGTGGTGTAAATCAAATGTGGATTCTTAAAAATTCTAAAGAACGTTTAGTGAATTTGAAATCACGAAACTTTTCTCAAATTCACAGCATTAAAACATATAATTTTGCAACACTTTACAAGACCATACCTCACGATAAGTTAAAGACTAGACTTTTTGACATCACAGACAGTTGCTTCGTGAAAAAAATGGTAAAAGGAATATCCATATTTAGTGATCGGTCATCCTAAAAATTATTTTATTATACACCACTCTGACTTCACGCACAAGTACTCTGAAGATGATATTAAAAAGATGCTAGAGTTCTTCATTGACAATATTTTCTTAGTCTTTGGTGATCAGGTCTTCCAACAATCTGTTGGAATACCCATAGGCATGAATATTGCTCCTTTGTAAGCTGACCTATTTTTATATTCTTATGAAGCAGAATTCATTCAAAAGCTTCTACATGAGAAGAAAAAATCAATCTCTTGCTGTGGCCTTCAATTCGACAATTAGATATATTCGACGACGTTTTGTCTATTAACAATGATCATTTTCATTCATATGTCGATTCGATATATCCCAGTGAACTTGAAATTAAAGACACAACAGCCTTCCACATCTACTTCGTACTTTTTTACTGAAAATGGATGCCGGCGGCAAGCTAACAACTCAATTTATGACAAACGCGATTATTTCAATTTCTCCATCGTTAACTTCCCTTATTTATGTGGCAATATTTTATCATCACCTGCATATGGTGTTTATATCTCCCAACTGATTCGATACACAAGAATTTGTTCTGCTTATGATCAGTTTTTAAATCGAGACGGGCTACTGACAAAGAAGTTGATGTCATAGGGGTTTGTACAGTCTCATCTAAAGTCAACATTTCGCAAATGTTATGGTCGTTATAATGATCTAGTTTGCCAATACTACTTACCATTAAGTCAAATGTTGTCTGATGTGTTTCATACCAATTGGTATGCCATTCTTGGCACACTGATTCTGACTACGGATTGCTCCGTTTACCCGAGAGCTAACGGCGGGTGTGACCGGTCGACAGGGGGTGCTTACTCCTCCTAGGCACCTGATCCCACCTCTGGTATGACCAGGGGTCCGTGTTTTCCCATCTTTCTGATTTGTATTTTCCATAGGAAATACGAGATTGAATACTGTTAGTTATCTTGGCCTTTTCATACGCAAGAAAAAGTCTGATCACGTGATTGACTTCATGTCAGGTTTGTTAGTAGTGTCATATAAGGCAAAACATTGAGAAATGTAAAGATTAATAGATGAATCGTTTTTACATATAGCTCAGTATTAGAAATGGAATGGTTGTCATATCATTTGATTTCAATGAGAACGGTGCGCAAGTCATTGGCTATCGTGCAAGAAGATCCACAAAGAGACCTTTGCTTACACCCAACCACAAAGCAACACGTTTTCAATGCTACTAAGTTCGCCAACACCGGGACCTAGTCTTTTGGATTTCTTGGTTGTTTGTTTGTTTTACGTTTACGTCGAGAATTTTCACTCATATTGAGACGTCACCGGTTGTAGCAATAAGGGTTCCTTGACGTGCCAACGCTTTACCCGCGATGTTCATTTCTAAATGCCGAGCGTTTGGCGTAGGAGCAATCACTACGTATGGTTTGACACGGTCATGGCTCGAGTGGGACTCAAACTCACGACCTCCGATGCGAACTCTGTACCACTCAGCTTCCGCTCCTAGGGTCTTGGAGGAATGACCCTTGGCCGCTTTTTGCTGTAAATAAATGAATATGTGTATGTATACGTTTAATTTATCAATCTAGAGATTATACAAATCAAACGTTAAATTAACAATAATTTCAATCTCCAATTAAATACTTACATTACAACAATTTTTGGACGAAATCATTAAAACTATTTTTACAATAATCCCGCAGAAACGCATGTACATTTTGAAAACCCATACCAGGACATACCTCGCTTTTGCGCGGCCTGTAATAACCTTATTATACAAAATTACCAAAGGGACATTCTCGATGCAAGTGTTGTGCCTCATTTTGACAATCATTCTCTTCGACAAAGTTTAGTGTTCATGGATGACAATGCCTGGCCACACTGAGCTCGTCTTGTGTAGGGTTTTTGCGTAGAGTGTCCGTTTCAACACTACCATGGCTTGCTTAGAGTGCAGATACTGATTTGAACACCATTAAGCGCATTTGGCACATCATTGGTCGCCGAGTTCGTTAAAGGACACCGTCAATTCAAACATTAGATGAACTGGCATAAAAAGACTACGATTGGCAAGTTCTACCACAGCATTAAATTTAACATTCGATCTGAGCCTCGAGTCCTCATTCATATGAACGGAAGTTACTCTAGATACTGAAAACAAAAACTGTTTCGTTCAACAAATGACGTTTATAATATGTTAACCTTATTCAACTTTATTTTATTCCTGATAGACATTAAAATCGATAGAGGCATAGGTATTTGATGTAAACATTCCTTAGATTATCACATCTTCTTACCTTTGAAAAAGAATGACAACACACTTACTGACGGTATTTTTATCTTTTTCGAGATCAAGTGATAACTGTTAATTACCTTAGAGTGTGAAATTAATCATCATATTTAGACTAAGATAAAACGGTGGTGTTGCGCTATTTTCCCTAGTGTATATCTATACGGCACCCATGTCGTATCTCGCACGAGCTTTCGGTGGTTTGAATGCTGTGCAATTAAAGAACATTCCCACAGAAATCGCACGGAGCCCGCGTTGCCCCAGTCCAGAAACTACTACTTTTGGGGGGCTCCAATGTGCTCCAAAAATCGTACATTTGCTATCCGATCATCACTTCTCCTCCGCTGCTGGTACGGGTAATGTTTGGGGAAACTGTTTAACTTTCAACTAAACAAAATCGTATAAGACACAGAGCTCATGATTCCATGCGGAAATCCCAGAGCACAGTGCACGGAGGCCGCACGGAAATGCCACATCCGGTCAGGTCAAGGACTCGGCAGGAATATCACAGACTAAATACATGTATTACTAGTTGGAAGCAATGACTATCGATAAATTTCAAATCTTAAAACATGCAAATATTTCATTATAAGACATACTAGTAAATTAAAATTGTAATTTTATATAAATAGACCTTATGGATATAAAATATTAGTGGTTGTAACCTTTAACCTCAAAATTAAAATTCTCTTAAAGTTCAAATTCCACTGAGGACACAGTCTGTTCTAAATAATAAGTTAACATTAAAGTTTCTTACAAGTGCCTAATCCAAGGATATAAATCTGGCAACAAAATACCTTAATCCTGTGACAGCACGTTATGACAAATCTACAGGGATAGCAACCCCTATATTTAATTGAATATTTTTTTTTAGACAAAAGATTAGTTTTTGGCCATTTTGCGATGGTCAACAGCCCCTCCCCCAACCTTTGGCGTAAAGAGTACAAGCTACACCCTCACTTCGAAATTTTTTTTGGATCCACCACTGAATGAAGTTTGAGGTGAACAAGCTTGAATGTAGTTTTTCATTTTAAAAGCTCGGTGCAACTTTAAAACTGATTCCCATTTTAAGATATGAACAACCTTTATTGAGCGTTACTGATTTTCTCATGAAACATTGCTATTTCTGATAAACATGTACGGTCACGTGCTCCCTTCTCAGCTTCTAATCTATAAATAAAGCGTCATTAAGTTTCAGTTAATACGGAATATCACTCGGCCTTTTCCGTCAAATCGGGATGACGCTTTTACTACGTGACGGAAAAGGCCGATCGATGTTCCAGTTGGCTCAGGTGAATATTTATATGCACAAACTGACTTTTCCTATAGCATCCGGTTTAACATCGTTCATACGTTTTCTGCGTAGACCTCAGGTCCACACTACTAGTGATCAGCTTTCCTGAAAATACCTGGAAGGCGTCGATCTTAAACCATCAAGAAAATGCGGTACTACTTCCGGTTAATACGGCACTAATTACGGTAAATGGGGTACTAATTCCGGAATACGGTAAGAATTCCGGTGAACGCAGGACTTATTCCGGTGAATGCAGGACTTATTCCGGTAAATGCGGTCCTACTTCTGGTTAATGCGGTACTACGTCAGGTTAATGCGGTACTACGTCAGGTTAATGCGGTACTACGTCAGGTTAATGCGGTACTACGTCAGGTTAATGCGGTACTACGTCAGTTTAATGCGGTACTACTTCTGGTTAGTGCGGTACTATTTTTGATTGATGTGATACTATTGCTAGTTAATGCGGTACTACTGCCCTAACTTTAATCATTACTAGACCAAGTATTCTAATTTACTTAAATTGTTGACGGAAAGTTTATTCGTACTCTAAGTGATTTCTCTTGTTATATATAGATGGATATCGTATAATTTTTATTCACTCGAAGTATTATTATAAATGCCATTGAAAGAGTACAGTAAAGCCTCGCTAATCGATTTTGATTTGACAAAGTTTATGTTAGATAAAACAAGATCGTATAGGATGAAGAAAAATGACATATGGACATTTAAAAAAAAGAAGAAGTCAAAATAAGCTATTAATCGGATTGACACCGTGCTTGATGAAGCAGGTAACTGTCATTATGTTCCATCTTTTTCCAGATACAGTTTTGGGAAATCCTTCTCGAACGTTGACGAAGATTGTCTCTATCTTAATGTATTTTCTCCAAAGGTAAAGTAATTTCTTTAAAGCACTATTTTTAAAAAGTAGAATTTACACCTGCATACACCTTTTTAACGCTGCTAGATTGATTTCTAATCACATTTTAATCATCCCCACTTCGGATGAGACCTCAAAAACCGAGATTCCTTGTTACGTTGGGCGTTGGCACGATAAAACAAGAGGCCCATGGGCCTTAACGGTCACCTGAGTATCATAGCCCATACAGGGAGGCTCATATTTCCAGATAAGCCTCAATATGGAATGCACAAGTTTATGATCTTTCAATATACATACAATTCCTATTCAATTACAGGAGAAGGAAAAATTTAAGTTTGAAGCATATAAATCATTCCCTAATTATTTTTATACATTTTCATTATGTGGCAATATTGGTCCTGCACAGGGGCCTAAACCCCTGACCAAGGAGCCACGGATTTCACAATTTAGGTCGAGGGCTTCTTGGACATCATTATCATGCATATAGTTTTTCTGAAATACATGTATATATGAAAGTAAAGATTTTCTAAGATTTAATGCATTTTCACTATGTGGTCATATTGGCCACACCCTAGGACCTGAACCCCTGATCCAGGGGGCCATAAATGGCCTACATTTTTGCAGTTACTCCCCTAACACCGGAAGTTGGGGGGCGCGCTTACTATTGCGGTCCTATACTTCATAAAAATAGCATTAACAATGTATAATGAAGCCTACGTTATCAAATTCTTTATTATGCTCAATTTTAATAGTTTGTATTACATCTATGATATAAACATGGTATATTTTCTTCGATTTTCTGATGAAAACTTTTTAAAATGTAGGGTTGGGGAAAGAGGAGGGATTTTACAGTTGTATAAAATTTGCGGTTTATTCCAAGTCATAATGCAATTAATACTAAGAATTTCAGAAGAAATATGTTTAAAAAACAGACAATAAAAGTATGTGATATATCAGACACGTGTCATCGTCTAAAAAAGAAGGGGGTGGCAGAAAAACTCAGTGCCTGAAAATTCTTGACATATAAAAAAAATATTACAAACCTCCCATAATTACGAGAAAGTGGAACTTGAAGTTTTCACTTTTACATGATACTAATATGCTTTCTTATATTATTGATAAGGAATTTTCTACCGAAACCATACCAAGAGGTTCATTGGCCTTGTCGGTCACCTGAGTATTATTTAAAAGTATCACTAGTCCCAAGGGCTATGAAATTTAGAGAAAAAAATCTTTTTCTGAATATCTAAGTTAAAAATTCTACTATCTATCAACAGTGTAAAACAAGATATGTTCTTAATACTTAAATGCCCTCGAAAGTGCCTATACTTATGAAAGGTTTACTTAATATGTGTAAAATTAAAATGGCATGACTAATTTGGACCCGTTCTAGATTGAAATCCTTAGCTGGGGTTGCGAAATTCATCTTTTTCTGCTTTTCCTAAATATTTCATTTTATACTGTATCAGAAAACTTAAAGTAGTCTTTCAAATGATAAATACAATACTCAGTAATCATTTTTTTTTTCAAATTAGTATCAACAACATTAAAGAAGATGTTTTTTAAAATGTTTTATACATAAATACTATATACCAATCTTGGCCCATGTGACTCAACCTGGGTACATGTACAAAGGTTAACAACAAAGTTCATTTGGAAGAATCCATCATCTCAATTGCCATTGAAAGAAAATGTTACGAAGTCTGCGGGGACAGTTAACTTCATTGCTTTCTGCAACATCGATAGTTTATTTTTAATCACGTGGTTTTCCTCATACCTTCAGTTACTGGGGGTTACTATGCGCGTGTTATCAAATCGGACGTAGAGAGAAGGTACCCAGATTTGATCCAAACTTGATTCAGCACACCTAGTCATAAGAGTCGGGTTGTGATGGACACCGTAGAATCATTGGTTATAGAAATTCTAATCCATCCTCTACAGCCCAGATTTGACAATATTTGTGACTTCTGACCATTCCCAGTTTTGAAAGATAACCTTTGAGGAGAGAAATAAGAGACCCGGGAAGATCTTGGTAATGCTGTGAACAGTGGCTTGGATCACGTTTTTGGGCATGGGCTGATGGATGGCAGCAGTGCATCGAAGCTGGAGGAGCCTACTTTGAAAAAGAATAAACCGGAAACCGACTTTGATTTGTATCATATAAACTATTTGATACGGATTATCTCTCGTAAATCTACTATAATTCTCCATTAGAACACAACTGTTGAACTAGTTCTCAAACATTTCGTAGAATGATTGAACCATATATAGGATTAAAGAGAAATCTTTCTGGAATTTTAAAATACATAGCATTTCTATAGACAATTCCATTTCCATAGCAAATTAAAAAAATTCTATAGGCATTTTAATGTTCATAAGAGATAAAATTCCTTTTGGGTAATTTGAATCCTAACGGAAATATTTAAAATTGCTTGTTGAACTTTTACAAGAATTCTATTTCTCTAAATAGGAAATTAAATTTCCCCTAGGAATTCAAATCTCTGTCAGAGTAGGAAGGCAATATCATATACTATAGAAAATGATATGTTTGTGTTTGTAATTGGTTCTTCTATACAGATCAAGAATGTATGAATGGGTCGAATTTGCCACTAATAATTTTATGGATCTTATTTTATAATATTTGCAGTCACTGTGTATATTCTGCTTAAGTAGTCCCCTACCGGCTTTGCCGAAGGGGCTATTAGTTTACCCTCGGTCTGTCCGTCTGTCTGTCGTGTTGTCCGTCCGTCTGTCTGTCATTCCAAATCAGTTTTCCGGACTTTTCTCCGCATTGGATGAAGATATTCAACTGAAGGTTTGTACATGACTTTTTCTTGGACAATTAAAGATCAAGTTTGAGTTCCGTTACGCTTGACCTATTTTGACTGAATTATGCCTCTTATTAAATTGCAAGAATCGGTTTTCCGGACTTTTTTTCGCATTGGATAAAAATATTCAACTGAAATTTTATTTATGGCTTTGTCTTGGATAGTTACAGATCAAGTTTGAGTTTTGTTACGCTTGATTTATTTTTGACTGAATTATCCCACCGGTAGGGGACTTTGTGTTGCCTGCAATACGCTCGGAATGCTTTTTTGTATTGAAATCTACTGTTTGTCATTTGTAACTATGAAGGTACATTCTGTTACCGAGGTAGATCCGGTATTTTGGTACCCTCTGTCCGCATATCAATATACACTCCATGATCTTCGCTCCCTATTTCGTGACATTGTTGAAATTGTAGAAAAATATATTATCTGGTGGGTTTTTTTTAAACATTTTATTTTGATTTAGAATAATAGAGAACACATACCTACATATATCACACGGTGGTTTATTTTGTGAGTATAGTTTGTCTTTCCTAGATTAGTTCCTCTTTACCATCGTCCTAATATTGAAATCATTACCAAACATGAAGACGAGTCCAGTTCGAGTGATTTTCAGCTATTAAGTTTAAAGAACTTACCGATCAATACAGAACAATATAAATGATATAATGTCTTTCTTTGCTTTGGTAAACGGCGGATGAAGGTCACGTGGGTCACAAATTTATCTGCAATGTTTGCGACCTTTATTCCCCATTTAACAAAAGAAAGCATCTGACATGTAATTATTACCATATATATGCTTTAAAACTACTTTCTTCTATCCATCATTTAATTTTCTCGTATCAATACTTGCATTATGTCATGAAATATTTCTGTGATTTTATAATGGATGACAAAGCACAAATAGTGTTGCATTTGTTTTGGTTTTTTATGCTTCTTCCATAAATGATATTTCAAAGCGCCACAAATATTTAAAACCGTAATTGTTTTGAATGTAACAGAATGCAAGTAATCCAAATCAGCTGTTTCCCGTCATGGTGTGGGTTCACGGCGGATCATTCCGGTATGGATCGGGCTCAGAGTACGATGGGAGAATATTAGCTTCCAGGGGAGGTGTAATTGTAGTAACCATCAACTACAGACTAGGGGCTTTAGGTGAGGAACAAAGTATTTACGTCATGATACTTCTTACCTTATACAAGATACACCTGTCGCGGTAGCCATGTGGTTAAGGCGTTCCCGCCCCTGCCACTCCTTGATCATTCGTACTGGGGACCCCAATAAGCGTGATCGAGGAGTAGCCTGGTTCCCGAGGCCCTCCGAAGTGCAAGCACGAACCAGGCTAGTTCAAGGAGTTTCGGGGTCGGGAACCAGACTAAACTGGGAAGTCCTAGGTTCGATTCTCGATCCCGACACCGCGGAAAATCTAAGACGTTTAATATAGGTTTCCTTCGCCAAGTGCCCGGCATTAGTAGTGAAAATCACGGATCATTAAAACGGAAATCTCTTGTCATGGACGGCTAGCATCACAACTTATATACTATGAAGTACTTATTGCGTGTTAGATATTATAATTTGTCGATCATACATGAAATAAAATATTAAACAGAATAAATCTTTATTTTGGCTTAGCTGGGGAATACCAGGATAACCCATTAAAACTTATTTCCCCCTGGGATGCTTTTTTAGGTTAATTGAGGGGGTCATTAGTGTTAAAGAAAGCCGAAGTGCCCGGGAAAACTTGCAAGTCCAAGTGGGCGACAATCATGCCCTCTCACAACCACTGCCGAGTACAATCATCGAACCCGGGTCGCAGCGGTAAGAAGCGATTGAGCTACACGTACACTCAATATTCCCATGTCATTACCAGCAGTAATACCTTAAAGTATGCGTTATCCGATTGTTTACAATTAAAACGCTATAGTAATATAGATCAAATAAATATCAAACATTTTCAATTTGTGTGTACATAGGATTCTTATCTACGGATGACTCGGTTACTAGTGGTAACCAGGGACTTCTTGACCAAGTACTCGCTCTGAAATGGGTGAACCGGAACATACGTCATTTTGGCGGGGATCCTGATCAGGTGACCCTATTTGGTCAAAGCGCCGGAGGGGCAGCAGTGTCACTTCACATGTTTTCTCCTCTTTCAGACGGTAAAGATCTTTCGTAAAACTACTGTAATTGTTTCAAATATAGAATTATGATTTACTGTAGTTTATCTATCATTTCTAGACATTGGGATTTTTGTTTCCGTGTATATTTTTGTATTTCATAAAGCATGAATTTAAATGTGTAAAAAGCAACCAACATTGACTGCCAACAGTTAGAAAGGCTTACTTTTTAATGAAATCATCGTCCTCTATAGTATTACCTTCAACAGTTACGATGTTGTTTACGAATTTCAAAACGAATTTTATAAAAGAGGCAGAAAAACAAATCGACAAAATCGCATTCAATTTCATGGAATATGGGTTCTTAAATTTATTATTTATACTATTTTAAATCCCCAGTTGTTTCAGTAGCAACAATTTGATGTTGATTTATACTTCTTTTTTTTCTTTTTCTTTTTTTTTTTATCTTCGAAGATATTCAGACACATTATTTGGTGCAATGATTAATCAAATGTTACAGAATAATTGTGCCAAAGTTTGTTTCTCGACTAGATCATGGGGGCGGTTAGGAAGAAGGGTGAAGAAGACAACCATACACAACCAATTTAGGAATATTCCATCATCGCAAATGCCCCCCCCCCCCCCCCCTCCATTTGCCTTTGCTTCCAAGGGGTCTAATCTGATAAATATATATATATCCGGTAACCCACTGAGTACGGACGACTTTTATAGGTTTATTTCAGGCAGCCATTCCCCAGAGTGGATGCTCGTTGAGTCCTTTCTCCATCTACAGACCTCCACACTCTGTACGAGACACGACAAGAAATCTGGCTCGTCTTTTACATTGTCCCGTATATTCATCCCAAGCTATGGTGGATTGCTTGAGGCAAAAATCTGCAAACGAAGTCGTTATCACATATCCCAAAGTTTGTATTCAATCACTGTGATAAAACTTTATTCTAATTCTAATATTATTACTTCTTGTAAGGTAATGAAATAATCATACTGTATGGCGGGTTTTCCGACGGGTGTAAAATTTGACGGTTTTTTTTTTCGCTCGAAAGTATACATTATACAAATAATTTTAGCGGAATATATTAGGCAGACATGGATTTCCAAAACATAAAAATTGATAAGCAGTGTAGTGTTAACAACTTATCTGTAAACTGTTTTACTGTCCTCAGAAACAACTGGAAAAAAATACCCAGTAGTTTATTTACCTCACAAGCTAAAGAGTGCTACAGATATTCAACTGCAACAAACAGAGTTATCTTTCTTGGTAACATACATATTATGATTGCGGACACCTTTGGATGCAAATTTAGCTATCAAAAATTTGGCGGTATGATATCAAGTCACTAAAATAAGCCAAAAGTATCATCCTGCAGAAAAAAAATCCCGCTTTACGGTATTTCATATGTGACATGGTTCATTGCATATCCTTCTTCCTTGTTGCACATGCAGCACCCTCAAATGATAGCAGCTTTTGCTCCCAGAGTGGATGGATATTTTATACATGACGTGCCTGAAAACCTTCTTCAAAAGGGAAACTTTAACCACAACGTGAGAGTGATGACTGGTTACGTTTCCAATGAATCAGCAGATGAAATACCGACCAACTTCAATGTTAAAGGAGGATACAACGTCAGTTATTACAATTCGCTGTTAGATGACTGGAGTAGTCGATTTCTTCACAGCAGTCACGTCAAATCAGCAGTCACGTGTTACTATACACCGTCAGACAGCGACGACAGAGAAAACGTGCAGACATTTATGCAAGTAAATGTTAATATTAATCTACAAAATTTGAAACGGGGTACTATCTAAGTATCCCCCAAACAAACAAAAAATAGAGAGGTGAAGAGTGAAGATCACAGGATAGCAAAACATCACTTTTTGTTTAAAATATTCAACCAAGAGGTGGTTGTTGCAATGCCCTAACCTCCCTCTAGATCCGTCACTGTTGCTGCACACATGCTCATCATCTTCAACAACAACAGTAACATAGCAATACTCTGAATACATTTTTCAAGTTTTCATTCACAGAGTAAAAACTCTTGTCGTTTTCTATTCAAACAAGACAGCGCATGCTTTATTCATCTGTTCAATTTTACTGAGCACAGATTTCCTGGTATTTTTGTAGATGAAGTCAGATTATGGTTACGTCATACCCCACATTAAGTTAGCCTCTGGTCTCAACACACACGGGTCAAAAACATGGCTGTATGATTTTAACTATCGATCTCAAAATTACCCAGAACCCAGCTGGATGGGTAAGATTACTGCACATGAAAATAAGATATCGTGGCAATAATTTTCTGTGGGAAGGATAACGTACATTTTTGTTTTTTTTAGGAGTTATCCATGCGGCGGAATTGTACTACCTGTTCGGATCACCTCTATCTACATCGGAACCTTGTCCCGAAGATCCTAGTGTCAGTTGTCCTCAAATCTGGAAAACTTATCAACAATGGAATCAGATGGATTCAGATATAAGCAAAACAGTTATAGACGTGTGGAGTAATTTTGCAAAAATAGGGTAAGTATAATTGTACGAGCAAATAAATTTTGTGAAAAGGTAGCGCCATTGGTGCTGATAGTGAGCAAAAGTTATCAATTTTTTTTTTATTTCATAGATATAACAATAATTTGCAATATAAATTCTGTTTCAGGACCAACAATGGCACGTCAATGAGATTGCCCTCTGGTTGTATCTGGAACGTCTTTAATTCAACAAAACAATACTTATCAATAGGAAATCCCCTCCATTTCCAGAGCAATCCGAGACAGCGGGACCTCCCCCTCTGGAACAATTTTGATTATCTAAGTTATTACGCTAACCCTACTCATAATTGTTCAAAAACACCTCCCTCTGTCCCAGTTATTGGTTAGTTAAAACTTCATTTGATATTGTAATTATCATTGCATGAAAAAAAAGAACACGCACAAATTACTGATATCGACATGAAGCGATCTCACTATTCGGATATTGCCACTTTTTTTGCTTTTTCAACACTCGATAACTAACTGAAAGTTTGAAAAGCAGAAATACATGTTAGATATTTGAAGCAGATGCGTTTTATTGATTAAATTGTAGAATTTCTAGACAATCGATGTGTGTCATATTTCTTTGCGTGTTGTTCTACATCCTATTCTAGACTTTTTTGAAATAAACAGTGAAGAAAACAAATGAAAA